>CAMXCT020001052.1:148572-178572 GCA_947184155.2 Cladocopium goreaui
TTCCTCTCTTCCTCTCTTCCTCTCTTCCTCTCTTCCTCTCTTCCTCTCTTCTTCTCTTCCTCTCTTTCTCTCTTCCTCTCTCTCTCTCGTCTCTCTGTCTCTCTGTCTCCTTGTCTCTCTGTCTCTCTGTCTCTCTGTCTCTCTGCCTATCTACCTATCTATCTGTCTACCTACCTATCTTTCTATCTTTCTATCAATCTCCCTCTACCTATATTTGAGTAACCGACTTTTTTTGTAATACTAATTTAGTTTTTGCTTTGCCTTGGCCTTTTAACCAAAACCTTCATAACCGATAGGGACGACCCTATACCGATACCGCACTTGTGATACGTCTTGGAATACTGAGATCCTCACAACCGATAGGGGACGACCCTAATTTGTGCATGGCATTAAATGATTCATTTAAATTTGTCCGCTACTCGATCATATATCTTTAACTCTATCTCTAGCTCTATGTCTATCTCTGTCTCTTTCCCTATCTATCCATCTGTCCATCTATCCATCTATCCAGCTATCTAGCTATCTAGCTATCCATCTCTCTATCTATCTATCTATCTGTCTGTCTGTCTGTCTGTCTGTCTATCTGCCTATCTGTCTATCTGCCTATCTGTCTATCTGTCTATCTGCCTATCTGCCTATCTATCTATCTCTCTATCTATCTATCTACCTATCTATCTATCTATCTACCTATCTACCTATCTATCTATCTTTCTATCTACCTATCTACCTATCTACCTGTCTACCTATCTACCTGTCTACCTATCTACCTGTCTGACTGTCTGTCTGTCTGTCTGTCTGTTTGTCTATCTATCTATCTATCCATCTATCTATCTATCTATCTATCTCCCTATCTCCCTATCTCCCTATCTCTTTATCTATCTGTCTATCTATCTATTTATCTATCTATCTATCTATCTGTCCGTCTTTCTATCTATCTTTCTTTTCTATTCTATTCGATTCGATTCTATTCTATTCTAGTCTAGTCTATTCTTTTCTAGTCTAGTCTATTCTATTCTATTCTTTTCTATTCTTTTTCTATTCTTATCTATTCTTATCTATTCTGAGCTATCTTATCTGTCTTATCTACCTTATCTATCTTATCCATCTTATCTACCTTATCTATCTTATCTATCTTATCTATCTTATCTATCTAATCTATCTAATCTATCTAATCTAATCTAATCCAATCTAATCTAATCTAACCTAATCTAATCTAATCTAACCTAATCTAATCTAATCTAACCTAATCTAATCTAAAATCTAACCTAACCTAATCTAATCTAATCTAAATGACTCATTTAAATTTGTCCGCTACTCATATATCTTTAACTCAATCTCTAGCTCTATGTCTATCTCAGTCTCTTTCCCTATCTATCCATTTGTCCATCTATCCATCTATCCAGCTGTCTAGCTATCTAGCTATCTGTCTGCTTGTCTGTCTATCTATCTATCTATCTATCTCTATCTCTATCTCTATCTCTATCTCTATCTCTATCTCTATCTCTATCTCTATCTATGTATGTATGTATCTATCTGAAAGGAAGCAATTATGCGGGACTTCCTTCGGAAGTGGAAGCAATTCTGCGAGACTCACAGCTCGAAAACGGAAAAATCCTGCAAGAATTCCTCCAAAACTCGAAGTTGACAACATCAAAAACGAAGCAATTCTACGAGACGTCATTCAAAAATGTCAAGTTGCGTGCAGAGCTGCCGGCCTCGTACCAATGCGTTTTGCGAGACTTCCTTCAATTTTCGAAGTTGACAACATCGAAAAATAAGCAATTCTGCGAGACTTCCTTCAAAAATGGAAAGTTGAGTGCAGAGCTGACGGCCTCGTGCCAATGCGTTCTGCGATTTTTCCATTCCACCTGTCTAAAGGTACTGCGCCTGCCAGGAAAAAGTGAGGCCGGGTCATACCAAGTGCTGCACCTGTCACGCAAAATCATCTTTGCAAACCTGAGGATCTGATTTTCCAAAATGCAACCTATCAGGAAATCAGCACCGACGTCCTAACCTGTCTGATGAAGATGTCTCTTGTACCGCGGGTGGTACGCAAAATTCATCTTTCCGGATCCTCTTCAAGCGCCAAGCCTGCCATCGTTTTGGAAGCTGCTACAAAAGCCTTTCACGTTGTGCTCACTTTTGGCAAGGTGCAGAATCCATTGCGCCTGGTTGAACGTCCGAAACTGGTCCGGACATGTGGTGTACTTTACCATTTTGACTTCAAAATTTGCTTCGTGCCACAGCTGCATGTATTTCTTCAACATCTCAGCTTCCAAAAGGGCTCCAACTCTCAAGTGCTTTTCACATTTTGACTTTGACATGTGCTTCGCGCCGCAGCGGCGTGCAATTTTTGATCGCTCATTCCCGCCAGATGGCTCCGCACCCGCGGCTTAAAGCCTATACCTTTTGACCCTCCATCGAAGCCCCAAAACACAGCGTTTCACGCCTTTGATCTTTGTTCTGCTGACTCTCTCTTCTTTGACTCTTCCCACACGTGTTGCTGCATCTGTCCATGGGTCCATGAGTCAGAAGTTTAACTTCTAACTTCCTCCGATTAGATTTTGACAAGTCCCTAGCCTCTACCTTTGTAAATCCTTCTGCTGTCTATATATTTGCTCCTCTTTTTCCTGGGTTAATTAGACAAACAATGTCGTTTACAGTCTGACCGACAACTTCAGGCTGCGTTCGCTGGGACTTCAGGAGGTTGTGTCGAAGGCCATGGATACACATCCAGGGCATGCTGCGTTGCAGCGAGAAGCGTGGAAATTGCTAGAAACATTGGAGCAAGCGTCCAGGTCACTTATCTGCTGTAGTATACGGTGGGGGTTGTTGTGGTGTTGTGTTTGTTGTCATTCGGAGAGCGGCCCAGCGTGGCCCAGCTCTTTATTGTTGGCTATACTATATTAGATGAATCATTTACCATTAGTATATAACTTATAGTACCAGTTCGAAACCGCCATGGAAAATGAGGTGAGAAACGCATCTTTCTGGAGGATCGATTTTAACGTCCATCTTTGTTTCAAGTGGAGCAAACAATCAGGCAAGAGAATTCAACGTGAGATGATGAGAGCATCGAAGCCACCACGGCCACTCAACCATCCTCTAATATATATATATGTTTTCGGGCAACATGGTGCTGGTTTTGAGGGAACCGCATTTCCCAAATACATCCTGCATGTCGTTCCCACCACTAGAGAACTTTCCGAAAATTCCAAGGTGCTAGTGAGGTTGCTGGCCAAAGGTCAGCCATTGGAGCTGAACACGTCTCTTCTCACCCAGCAATGGCTGAAGAGAAACTGCAACCGCCGTGATTCGGCCTTGAGGCATTTTTTTGATAATGAAAGTGTGATAAACCAACCCATAGAAAGTTTTCACGACGTTATCTAGCCATGGGTGCTTCATTGCTCAGTGTGGCATTGTGCTCCCGCCTTATGATTTGCAAGGTTTACCACTATTGTGGCGTGAGGGAATCATGCGGAACGATGAAATGGGGTTCAGGTATGCTGCTGAATCCTCCAAGAATCTTGGCCCCGTTGCCGGTTCTAATTTTATTACTGCTTCTGAAGCAGCTTTCATTTTCCCCATGACTGCGAAGCAGCTTCGTGGATGTTTTGCGGCGCAGATCGCTGTAGAGATATCGAACATCGGGCAGGCCAAGGGCCGCGAAAAGCCTGAAGGCCAACTTCCGGTGAATCTTGTTTGGTTTTGAGTTGACGGTTCCTTGTAATCTATATCATGCATTGCAGGGTCCCAGCATGGAATAAAGTTGGGTAGCCGCTAAAACGTACCACAATGACAAAAGAGCAAACAAATAAGCGTGGCAAAGGAAGCTGATTGCAGCCACGTCTGTGAAGAATCACATGTTTCTTGTCTTGCAGCAGTTGTGCCAGGCCAGGCCCTGAAAGTCCAGAACTTCGGGACGCATGTGTCATTTGTCTGAGCGCGCTAAGAAGGGAAGATAACCTGCATAATCCTGCGTATATTTTACCAGTAGTACCGCGCAAGGCGGTGGCAGAAGTTTCAAGGATAGGACACTATCGGCGAGGTGAGTTGCTGTGATGCATGGATGGCAGAGCGAATCCACTGATGGACCGAAAGGTGGTTGGAGTGCTGTTTTTTGGAATGGTTGCAGTGTCTGCAGCCACAACTGCTGGATGTAGTGTGGTGTAGAGCAGCTGTAGTTGTAATTGTAATGTAGTGGAATTGTAGTTGTGTGTAGTGTAATCAGTGTAGTGAAGTTGCAGTTGTAGTTGTGGTGTGGTGTAATGAGTGTAGTGTAATGTGATGTAGTGTAGTCTGCTGTAGTGTTGTAAGCTGTAGCGTTGTCTAGTGTAGTGTGCTCTAGTGTTGTGTGCTGTAGTGTAGTCTAGTGTAGTGTAGTTTGGTGTAGTGTAGCGTAGTGTGGCGTAGTGTAGCGCAGTGTGGCGTAGTGCAGTGTAATTAGTGTGGTGTAGCGTAGCATAGTGTAGCGTAGTGTAGTTGAATTAGTGTAGTGTAGTTGAATTAGTGTAGTGTAGCGTAGTGTAGCGTAGTGTAATGTAGTGTAATTGTAGCTGTAGTTGTAGTTGTAGTGTAGTGTAATGTAATTAGTGTAACGTAGCGTTGTGTAATGTAGCGTAGTTGTAGTTGTAGTCTAGTGTAGTGCAGTGTGATGTAATTAGTGTAGTGTACTGTAGTGTAGGTGTAGCTGTAGCTGTAGTAGTAACAGTAGTTGTAGCTGTAGTGCAATTAGTGTAGTGTACTGTAATTAGCGTAGTGTAGTGTAATTAGCGCAGTGTAGTGTAATTAGTGTAGTGTAGTGTAATTAGTGTACTGTAGCGTAGGATTTTTGTTTTTGTATTTGTAGTGGTAGTGTAACGTGGTCGTAGTTGCAGTTGTAGTTGCAGTTGTAGTTGCAGTTGTAGTTGCAGTTGTAGTTGTAGTCGTCTATCGATCTATCATGACCTATCTATCTATCTATCTATCTTTCTTTCTGCAAGTTTGAAAACAAATCTATTCTGAGAGACCTCCTCAGTTTTTGAACTTGACAACGTCAAAAACGAAACAATGTTGCGAGACGTCCTTCAATATTCGAAGTTGACAACATCGAAAAATAAGCAATTCTGCGAGACTTCCTTCAAAAATGGAAAGTTGAGTGCAGAGCTGACGGCCTCGTACCAATGCGTTCTGCGATTTTTCCATTCCACCTGTCTAAAGGTACTGCGCCTGCCAGGAAAAAGTGATGCCAGGTCATATGAAGTGCTGCACCTGTCACGCAAAATCATCTCAGCAAACCTGAAGATCTGATGCTCCAAAGTGCAACCTCTCTCAGGAAATCAGCGCCCTGACCTCCTAACAGCTCTGATGAGCATGTCTCTTGTACTGCGCCTGCCACCGAAAATGCATCTTTGTAGATCCTCTTCAAATGTCCCACGCCTGCCATCGTTTTCGAAATTATACAAAACCTTCACATTTTGCTCACTTTTAACAAGGTGCATAATCCCTCGCGCCTGCCACGCAAAACGACATCTGAACGTCCAAAAGTGCTCTGAACCCGTCATTTTTTAAAAATACACTTTTGACTTCGAAATGTGCTTCGCGCCACAACAGCGTGTACTTTTCCCACATGAGCTCACATGTCAACTTCCAAACGTGGTCCGCGCATGGTGTGTTTTGTACATTTTGACTTGGAAATGTGCTTCGCGCCACGACAGCGTGCACTTTTTCGACATCTCAACTTCCGAAAGTGGTCCGAACATGGTGTGCTTTGTACATTTTGACTTGGAAATGTGCTTCGTGCCACAACGGCGTGCACTTTTTCAACATCTCAACTTCCAAAAGTGCTTTGAACGTGAGGTGTGTTTAGCGTTTTTGCTTCGTGCCACAACGGCGTGCAATTTTTTCACCTCTCATCTGGCCAGATTGCTCCGCACCCGCTGCTTTAGCGAGCCTACGTTTTGTCAACCCTCCGGAGCCACAAATCATTGGAAAAACATAGTGTTTGGCGACTTTCTTACCTTTTCGCGCGCCTGGATCTTCTTTCTTCTGACTGTCTCTTCTTTGATCTTCTCCCTTCTGCCTTTCTCTTCTCTGACTCTCCCCACCTCTGCTTTTCCATCTGTCCATATTGTCGGAAGTTTGGCTTCTGAACTTCCTTCAATAATCATATATATATATATTATATATATTATATATATATATATATTAAATATATATATATATATTATATTATATATATATTATATATATAAATATTTTTATATATTAATTATATATATTATATTATATTATATATATAATATATATATAATATATATAATATTTATATATATAATATATATATAATATATATATATATAATATATATATAATATATATATATATATAATATATATAATATATATATATAATATATATAATATATATATCATATATATATAATATATATATAATATATATATATATATTTCTTGCCGTCGAAACCTGTTTAGAGAGATTTGTTGCGCCTTGTGCTCGCATGTCCGCGATGCATCTTGCCTGCCCCCGAAAGTGGAGAGCGGATGTCCCATGGCTGCCTTGAATTGCCTCCATCCATTCATTGTCTTACATCGCGGACTTGCATTGTTTGAGTTTGTGATTGTGAATATGTGCAAGATTTTGCAAGGCTCTAGAGTTGCGTTCCACGATGGGGCCAGATGCCTGAAGATGCACGGCAAGATATCTTTAGAACAATGCAACGCTGGTGCTGGATTGCCCCGAAAATGCATGCGCCTTCCGATTTACTCCGGCAGTCTCCGGGTTTATTGGCTCAAAGCCAGCCATTGGACCATAGCACGGCAAGACCGGACAGGACCGAAAAAGCATTGTGCAACTTCGAGGGCTCAGCATTAGGAATTCCACCCTGGGGATTGGATACTTAAGAGAATTTCCGCGTTGGACAGACATATTTTGGTTCTACTTTGGCTTTTAAAATTGTTAAGTTTGGAGCGGCCGGAGTCTGTATCATGATCAACAGGTGGCTGGCATCGGATCGGTCTCTGATCTTGATCTTCACATGTTGATTTTTGATCCATATTGATCCTGATGTATCTTATAGAGGTCCCAATACTGATCTGACCAATGTAACTTTGGATGAGAAAATTCCACATTACGGACGACCAAAAAGGAGAAGTTGAGATGAAATGAGAAGAGATGAGAAGAGTTGAGATGAGCTGGAAAAACGTGAGAAGAGTTGAGATGAGCTGATTGAGAGTTTAGACAAATTCAGAAAGGATGAGAAGAGCTGAGATGAGCCGAGAAGAGATGAGAAGAGATCAAACGAGATGAGAAGCAGCAAGCCAGTCTAGACAGGCAAGAAGTGCCATGTGTGCCACGTAAAGCACAGAGGCGGTGTCCACAGCGTCCGGCCGCCCAACGGTCCAGAGGAACAAAAACCACAGCAACTGCTGCGCAAAGGAGGGGCGGCATCCTCAGCCTGCAGCAAAGCAGGTGCCAAACTTTTTTGTTTGAATCATTGCCCGCACCAGCAGAGCATGGTCCAGGGCTCTATTCGGTTGTCATCCCTTATGTGGCGCATGCCACCCGAGCGTTGCCAAAGCTGGCCCAGCAAATGAAATATAAACGAGTGCAGCTCATTTCATGTCTTCTCATCTCTCCTCATCTCATCTGAACTCTTCTCACCTGTTATCAAATCTGAACTCTTCTCATCTATTTTCAGCTCATGGGTGGTCTTCTCAACTTTGCTCAGCTCATCTCAGCCACTGAGCAGCGGGATGTCGTGTCCACCGGCGCCCGGCAAAGAAGATCGCACGCACCTCTAATCTGATCAGCTTGGAGTTCCGCTGCATGCACGGAGCCGGCCTATCTGGTCCGATCATCTATCTGCTTACCTGCCTATGAGTCTAATCTACAGAACCTATCTATCTAGCCATCTATCCATCTATCGATCTGTCTTTCTATCCACCTATCTACTGTAGTCTATCTGTCTATGCATCCTGTCTATGTATCCTTTCTATCGTATCTTTCTTTCGTATCCTGTATGCTATGCTGCGATATGCTTGGCATTTCTTTCCTTTCCTTTCCTTTCCTTTCCCATTGTGGGCGCAGGAGGTGCGCAATCTGATTTTCAAAAAGGCAGCCACATGCAGCCACTTGGCAGCCACTTGCTCAGGCAGCACTTGGGGCAAGTGTCAGCAAGTGGCTGCCAAGTGGCTGCCTGACCAAGTGGGTGGCTGCAAGTGGCTGCCAGGTGGCTTGCACGTGGCTGCCTGAGCACGTGGCTGCCAAGTGGCTGCAAGTGGCTGCCAAGTGGCTGCAAGTGGCTGCCAAGTGGCTCCAAGTGGCTGCTTTGGCAAGTGGCTGCCAAGTGGCTGCTTTGGCAAGTGTCTGCCAAGTGGCTGCCAAGTGGCTGCCAAGTGGCTGCCAAGTGGCTGCTTCGACAAGTGGCTGCCAAGTGGCTGCAAAGTCGCTGCCTGAGCAAGTGGCTGCCAAGTGGCTGCAAAAGCAAGTGGCTGGAAGTGGCCGCCAAGTGGCTGCCAAGTGACTGCTTGAGCAAGTGGCTGCCAAGTGGCTGCAAGTGGCTGCAAGTGGCTGCAAGTGGCTGCAAGTGGCTGCAAGTGGCTGCAAGTGCAAGTGGCTGCAGGAGCAAGTGGCTGCAAGTGGCTGCAAGTGGCTGCAAGTTGATGCAGGTGGCAGCAGCCATCTGCAGTGACTTGCAGCTGCTTGCAGCCACGTGCCATCTTGAAAAAAAGCGTCATTGTAGTTGATTGTAGAATTTACTTCTCTTTCAAGATTTGAGTGCGCGGCCTGCCAAGTGCTACGGAATGATAGCATATTGCGAGACCAAAGAGCGATATTGCGAATTGCTATTGTAGGGGGTAGGATTTGCATCCGTTGCCGTTTCTATTCAGAGATGTTCAGAGCTTAGGTAGCTAGGAAGGTAGGAAGGCAGGACGACATAGTAAGGTAGTTTTCAAAGACGTGGTGCTTGCAGCCACTTGCTCAAGCAACCACTTGCAGCCTGTTGCTGCGGCCACGTGGGGCAAGTGTCTGCGAGTGGCTGCAAGTGGCTGCCAAGTGGCTGACATTTAGAAAATCAAAATGATGCACGTTTGCTCGCTCTCTGTCCTTATCCTTTCCTTTCCTTTTCTTTCCCATCTACCCTGTCTATCCAATCTGTCCTCCTTGTCCTTTCTGTCCGATCTACCTACTAGTCCAATCTATCTTGCTCATCCTATCCATCAGAATTACTATCTATCTATCCTATAGATTCTCTGTCCAGTCTCCATCTATAGTTTCTATTTTATTCCATTCTGTTCTGTTCTCTTCTCTTCTAGTCTAATCTGTTCTAGTCTAATCTATTCTATTCTATGCTCTTCTGTTCCGTTCTATTTTATCCAAATCTTGAATTTCCATTTTTGTGTGTTCTTTTCTTACCTTTCGGTTTCTATCCTATCTATCCTATCTATCGCATCTTTCCTAATCATCCCACCCATCCTATGTATCTTTCCTTCCTACTCTACTGAAGCTATCAGTCCTTGCTTTCCTATCCTGCCTGTTCTCTTCCTGTCCTATCTGTTCTTTATCTATCCTATCTTCTGTTATCCTAGCTATTCTCTTTCCATCCTATCTATGCCGATTTATTCTCGATATCTATCTATTTTTCTACTCTGTATCTATTCTCTTTCTAGTCTTTATCTACCCTCTATATATGCTCTCTCTCTCTCTATGGTGTTTTTCCTTTGTATCTTATCTGTCCTATCTTTCCTTTTTATCCTTTTTATCCTATCTGTCCGTTCTGGGCATCTATCCTCTCTTTCCTATCTGTCGCTTCTGGCATGTTATCCTTTCTTCCTATCTGCCCTATTTTTCATATTTGTCCCATTAATTCTTTCACGCCTTACCTATCCTTTCTATCTGTCTATCTCTCCCGCCGTCTATCTTACTTTACCTCAATCCACCTGCATCTATCTGCGCATCTGTCTATCCCATGATCTCTTTATCCCGTACTTTCTTGTTACCCATATATATACAATATATGTATATATATATATTGTGTATATATATATATTTTCAATCCATTTAGCTATCCAACCCTGGCAGCTGTCGGCTGGACCAACACCAACATGTCTTCCGCTACAGGACCGCAATGGTACTGAGCGTAGAATCACCCTGAAGATCCGAAGTTTCAGACTTCAGGAACGGATACCCCCACGCGTCTTAAGCCTTCCTGCGGTTATCAAAGGATAATGATAAAGAGAGCGGACGCATGTCCAGATACAGATGAAGGAGGTTGCAAAATATAAAGTGTTAAATATTAATACTGTTGACTAAGCAGGAGATACATACAAATAGAGAAAGGAATCAAATAATTGGTCACTGGATGGAAAAACCGATGGATAGGTAGATAAGTGTTGCAACTTGCAACCACTACTCTCATTGCTTGATGTTGCGCAGGTGGATCCTGTGGTGGCTGATCAGTGAGACAGGCAGGGAGGGATTTTGTGCAGTTTACACTTGCTTATGCAAGCTCAGCAAAATCCATGGTTCCTGTCAGTAAAGGTTTATTCCAGCAAAAACCCAGGGACCTTGTTCTGTATGGTTCAGCGGCCAAGCAACAAGCGAATCTACCGCAATGATTCATAAGTTTCTTCGCTGAAGGGTTGGTGGAAGTGACATAGCTGAAGACACCCTGAGAATTCAAAAACCAACACTCTCCAGTCGCCGTTTCCCACTGCGCGGAATTTCATTGGCAGGAAGATTGCATGCCATGGGTTTGGTTCAAGGTAGTTATTCAGCCATGTCGGAAATTTACACACACCATTACAGCCAGCTGAGCCAGCTCGAACTTGCCACTTCAGATTCTCGGAGATGTTTCCAGCGGTTTGTTTCTTGTTTCTGCAAATCCCTTGTGAGGTTTTGTCTCAGGAGTCCACGGTGATACCAATCGACATGCATGTTGTACGGCGCAAAGCCGATAGTTCTAGCAGATAGAGGATCATGGTTGAAAAAGTATTGGGCACCATTCTAGTAGAAGGGGATCATGAGCCAGCAAGTAGTACGTGTCGTTGAGTCTTCAGGTCATCAGTTAAGGTTACAAGCCCCCATTTGACACAGCAGGGGTCTAGCCGGGCAACTGGCAACCGGGATTACAGCATATCCCAAGCATACCCAAGTCACGTGCGTGCATCACTGGTAAATTTGGATTCAGAACTTGATGTTGGCCTTGCATGGGTTTCCGCTTTCTTCAGCTGGTTTGAGGATCTCGCCCATGATGCCGGTTCCTTCTCGGCCTGCTTGAATTTAAGAGTGACTCTTCCGCAGGCCACTTCATCTGGTTCCAAAGTTTCCAAAGGCTGCTTTCCAGCAGTTTCTTGGCCGCAGGCTCCTCGCGCCCTGCGAAACCCAGATTGCCCAAATTGGTCGAAGAACTTGAAGTTGGCCGTACTTACCTCTTGGAACAAAATGCGAGCCAAAAACCAAAACTTAGTCAGGGTTTGGTCCATCAATCATTGCAAAGCTTTGGGAAACATTTGGCATGTAGAAAGAGTGCGAGGGCCACGTCGCAGTGAGACCATGCTTTTATAGACGCTTGAGATGTTTCCCATGTATATAGAAGGCCAGCCGGCAGGCTATAGGCTGCCATCCTCAAGCTAGGAACATTGAGAGGCCATGGGGGTGATTCCTCTACGAGTAGGGGTTTCTAGGCAATAGAGGTCAGGAATCTGGTGCTCTTGTCAAACGCGTCACACACATCACTTCCCCCAAAGAACTTTAGGGATTGAGGAATGTTCTGCAATTTTGTGCACTGGTAGCAATGTTTTGTGACTTGTGGAACTAAGCGTCGTTGGGAGTTGGGAATGGGGAGCAACATCGTTCCTGAACGTGCGCAAAAAGATGCCAATCGATTTCTGCATTCTTGTTGTCATACGCGCGACATCTTGCGGTTCTTGTTTTGGTACTCGCAGGACATGCTACACTTCTGGTATCTTCTGGCTGTCGCGTGCATGATATCTTGGAGGATCATCCCACGTACTAACTGGTTAGTCAGCCTGGTTAGTAAGTCCCCGAAGTGGATTGTCCCATCTATATCAGCAATGGGTGAAAATCACGGCTATTCAATTAACCATTTATTAAATGGGTGGTGATCCTCCAAAAACGTTTCTTGTCCCCATGCTCATGACATAGTGCACTTCTTGTTGCGACGCCCATGGCATATTACGGTGAATCTGTAGAAGTAAGTCCAAAGAGAGGCCACACTGACTGACTGGGGAGTTCTGTTCAGACTTTCGAACATGTTGCCGAGTGGCCATCAGGGAGAGGATGCACATGATGACGACGATGATGACGATGACGATGACGACGACGACGATGATGATGGTGGTGATGATGATGGTGATGATGACCACCATGGTGGCGATGATGACGGTTCATCATGATCATCATGATCATCACCATCATCATGATCATCATCATCATCACCATCGTCATCATCATCATCATCAACATCATCATCATCATCGTCACCATCATCATCTTCATCGTCACCATCATCATCATCATCATCATCATCATCATCATCACCAACATCATCATCATCACCGTCATCCTCATCATCATGATCATCATCCTCATCATCCTCATCATCCTCATCATCCTCATCCATCATCATCATCATCATCATCATCATCATCATCATCATCACCGTCATCCTCATCATCCTCATCATCCTCATCATCCTCATCATCCTCATCATCCTCATCCATCATCATCACGGTCGCCGTTTTCGCGGCTGTTGCGGTTGCTGCTGCGCTACAGTTGCTGCTATTGCTATTGTTGTGGTTGTTGTGTTGGGTTATTGTCGCTGTTTTTGCAGTTGTTGTAGTTGTTACTTTGGTGTTGTTGGAGGTGGTGCTGTCGGTGGTGCAAGTTTCCATCAGCTCAAGCCACATTCGTCCGCTCTCCAGGTTTCAATCCATGTGGTGATTGTCGCTGCTGCTCTTCTGACCCTCGTAGTATTCAACTTATTGTTGAAGGACGTGGACGTGGCTCTCATGCGTTTTCTGGCAGCACTGGATCTTGATTAACTTGCCACGGGACAATGATTGCCTGGAATGGAACACGATTCACTAAGCGCCCGCTTGTAACCCATTTCCTTTTATTTGTAGCAGAACAGCGCAGTCGAAGAAGATGGAAACATGCGTATTGGTGCACAAAGAGCGTTCGTCACATGCGACGCACCCTTCCTTCCGTGTATCTTTTGTTATCCGTTGTTATCCGGACACAAAGCTGGGTGACTGGTTTGGATGAGACCCGGCTCCAGGGTATAACACAGACATGGTTACATGGTGTTTTTTTCAAAACCAAACCCCCCACTGAAAGCGTCACAGTTTTCATGTGAATTGGAATCCGCATCCCCCCCCCACCGTCAGTAGTTTGGGTTTCCATTGATTTTCATGTTGGTGTCATGTGAAGGTGGTAGCCCTATGAATTTGGCGCACTTTGCGAGGCATTGTGTTGTTCCCTGGTCTGATCATCGGCGCTCTGACACTTCTGGCCGGGATGGTCAGCCCACATCACAATGCCAAGAAACCCTGGAAAGAGGCAGTCGCTGTAAGTGTGGCAAAGATGCAGATGCTTGCGGGCCAAATTCTGTTTCCAACGTTCTTGTACTATGCAGACGCTAGGTGTGGAACAATGGTTTTGGTTTGCATATTCGGAAATCAGGGCAGAAGAAGTCCAACAAAACATGTGCACTTGTTCAAGATTCAAGAGGAATTTGCAAGTTTTCACGCATGATCATTGTTGCGAAACCCTGAGAAAGCAGTCAGCTTTGGCAGCATGTGAAGCATAGCCACTCCACAGGGATGACAAAGCATTATTGTTCTTTCATAGTGTTTGTTTTATCATTCCAACATACCAGAGGTTTGTCATGAGGCCAAAGTCAATTTTTTGTTCCTCGGTGGCCATATGACCTCTCGCCCCCTCGCCCCCCCTCTTGATCTCGCCCTCCCAACCAATCCATGAAGGTTCGTGCCCCCCGGATGGTCCCCTCAGGGGTGGCGTTTAACTTTGACCGCGTACACCTAACATCACCCAATCATTTCTTATATGAGAACAAGATCCTATACCAGTGTGAGGCAAATCCATTTTGTAGAAAATTGAGAAAACCATTTTGTAGGTGGGTGATGGGAGTTGATGAATGCATCCATGAATTTGAAATATGCAAAAACTTGAGATATCCAAGCACTGTTTGAGAGATGTTGATAAGAAGTCTCATTCAGAGTAGTTTGTCTACAATTTGGTCGCTCCCAAAAGGCCAGCGTGCTACCAGAGGGGTGTCTTACAAAATGATACTTTCATTTTTCGCAGTTTCTTGGACACTATGTTAACCCAAAAGTATTTCAAAATGCTTCATGTGATGAGCACGTGGGATACCAAGGAATCACCATTGTGTAGGCAGCAACCCCATGGAGGCTACCATTTTGTAGGTGTCCTAGTACCATTCTGGAGGGGGATGGGATGGGCACTCTACATTTTGGAAGGTCCCAACGCTTCCGGGTCAATTTCAACGGGCCAAAAGCGTTGAATTCTGGAATTTCAAGGTTAGAGTTGGCCTGGGACAATTGGGGCACCTCAGCCGTTGATTTTCCGAAAACATTTGCGGGTGATATCTTGGCGCTGGCAGCACGCACTGCGCCAAAACCATGTAGCCAAACGTGTCCCACATGAAATGGACATGCATTTTTGGAGGTTGGGATGCATGTTTTTGCCAGCGAGGGGAAAACCGCGCCAGCGTTTTTTTGGCCGTTTTTGAAAACACACATATTTCACTCAGAACATGCACATCTCACGTTACGTCACTGGGTTGGGGGGTGGGGATGTTAACGTTCATGTTAACTTGCGTCACATGCACATCTCACGTTACGTCACTGGGTTGGAGTGGGGGTGGGGATGTTAACGTTCATGTTAACTTGCGTCACATGCACATCTCACGTTACGTCACTTGGTTGGGGTGGGGTGGGGATGTTCACGTTCATGTTAACTTGCGTCACATGCACATCTCACGTTACGTCACTGGGTTGGGGGGTGGGGATGTTAACGTTCATGTTAACTTGCGTCACATGCACATCTCACGGTACGTCACTGGGTTGGGGGGGTGGGGATGTTAACGTTCACGTTAGCTTGCGTCAAATGCACATCTCACGTTACGTCACTGGGTTGGGGGGTGGGGATGTTAACGTTCATGTTAACTTGCGACTATCTAAGTCTGCCATACCATGCAGTCCCCCGACCAGATCCAACGGCCATGTTAACCCAAGGTTGATGCGAAGCATCCGGGTGTGGCAGTGGCGTTGGATGAACTCCACGACCAAAGGTCTGATGGAGGTCACAGGTCAAGCCTTGAAGAATCGTATGGCAATGTGAGTGGAAAAAATCGCGCGAGTTTTCAGGCACAAATTCCCTGTAAATTACAGGTCATCGTTAAAAAAAACACTTCAAAATATCGGGGATTTTTAAGGCCATTTTGGGGAATGAATCAGCAGTTTCGCTATGGCGAAAACGACATTTTTTTTCAAAACGCTCAAAACGCTGGCGCGGTTTTCCCCCCGGCGGGATGTTTTTGCTTATTGAACTGCGTGGCCCAAAAACATGACAATGTCAGATGCGGCCTTGGACCTTGAAAGGTTATTTTGCACCATGCACATTGCACTTCTCAAGAGACAACCGCCATGACCCAACTTTCGGCACAAAACCAATTAAAACTACAGGAGCGAATCTGTCAATCTTAATTTCGCCCTTGATGACAGACATGTTGGAGGCAAATTCATTCTTGGATTTTGGGCGCTGAAATTTACCACCTAGGATAGTTCCGTCTAAGGGGATAAGGGCGTGGAACAGTCAAATCAGATCCGGCGTTGGGGTAGGCACCCAAGAGCATATGTTGAAAACTAACCTGACCATGTTCAGTACTGACCATACGCAGTTGTCGTGAATGTGGGGGGGTACCTAGATTAATTTTTTAATTTAACCCTAGGTGGGCCCCCCTCTTTAATGCAAGGGGTATCAGAAAAATCCAAAGACCGCTGGCGCTGCTTTTCATTCGTTTTGGATCATTTTGTTTTTTTTCTCATTTCTCAGCTGATCTCAGGATCTGGCCAGTGACATCTACATGATCAGGAGGTGGGTGTTTCAATGTTGGAAATTCTGGTGACAGTTTCCATCGGGCGCATGATATTTTCTAGGTGATTCAGTGTCAGCCGCTGGCGCCACAACCCACCAAAACGCGGATATGTAGTTGCGTCGGGATCATGCCAGGTTCTGGCATGAGGGTCACGACGCCTTTGCCATCGTCAATAGTCTGGCCCTGGTCGCTGGATTGGCATTGTCCGTGAACGGAAATATGCTGCTCGAACTGTCAGATCGAGACGACATGTACATGTTTGGGTTCAAACCGACAGTCATTGGGCAACGGGGTTCAAAACCACTCAACAAAGGGCAAGGGTTTAGGGTTACTTACCCGCGAAACATAATCGAACATATGGAATAATTAACGCACTGATTGGTAAATTGGATGAGACCGTGCAGACTTGAGGTGCAAACACGAAACATGAAACTGATTTTGCCTATTTTGCCGGAAGGGTGGTGCTAAAGGAGAAAGGTATGCATTTTTGGACAGGATACTTGGATATTTTGTGAGTGGCATGGCGTTCTGGGCATGGGAAGCCAGGTGTCTATGCGTTGTAGCGCTGTTTTGCGTTGTTTTTTGATTGTGCAAGAGCTGTGAGCCATCTTGAAGTATTGTTGAAATATTAACAACCACTGTTTACCAAGCAACTTCATTTATTTTTTGCAGTCCTGTTACCATCATAGCCATGTCAGAAATGAATACCAGCTTCTTGATTTGTTTTTTCCAAAGACCACAGTAAAAGGGCAAAGCGGCAAACGTATATATTACAATTACAAAACAAATGTGTTTGCTGCTGCTGGCATGGATCAAGAATGTCACCAAATCCAATTGAAAACTGAAAACGCTGGATCTGGTTCGATTTGAGATCATCTCGCAGACATATTTTCACGCAAATTTGAGAGCAAGAACAAAAAAGACAGATATAAAGTAACTCACGTAAACCTTTGTGGTCAGTAGCCATATATATGTCATTTTGGTAAAAGGCCTGCAGAAGGTCCAGCATTCCTCGTAAAGAAAGCAGCATGAATCGTTAAACGAACGCTTCTCTTAACGAAGAAACTGTGTGATTTTACAATTCGGGAATAAAAAAATACAAACCTACGGAATTTCAGACTTTGTCCAGCAGAAGCGGCACGCAGCCCACATGAAACAAGACAGATGCTGGGAAGCTGCTTATAGTTGTTTTTGGGGCGTTCTATTATCTACTCGTAGTAGGCTTAATTTGGATGATCGTGATGATTAAAACAAATGCCACATGCTGGGTATCCCTGTGAAACATTTTTCCATGGAACCCGTACAACAAAGTGTCTGGTTTTCCTGTGGAGCGTTGAAGGACTGATCATGTTGTGGTTTATAAACTTACTTCGGAAGGCGCCGTTTGACAATTTAGTGCCGCTTTGGTGAGGACTTTGGGTTCAATCATGTTCAATCAGTTCTATGTTGTCTTGGTTCCATCTCATCGATTGCACGCCGTGGAAGATATGAATCTTGTGAGGCTGTCAAGGCTGCTGGTCCTCTTTCACATCAACCCCTTGCTGGTCACTGTGCAAGCCATGTTTTTATTCTGCGGCGCACGGTCAGCCACAGGAAACGATCCAAGATATCGATCTCTACATGGCTCCTTACTTCAACCCTTGCGGATTGGGACAATGCCGGAAATTATCTCCATGGTGATTGTTGCAGTTGTGACAATGTTTGGGTGCGGTGTCTGGGTGAAGGAATTCCCTTTCAAATTGCAGCTCCAAGTGATGGGCTGGGCAGGTCTACCCCAAATGGTTCAAACATACTTCTTCTGTATTTTTGCGCGATAGAGTGATAGAGTTGATTAAGATGTTATTCTGTTCAGGTTTCACTGGGTAGTGCCTGTCTCGGCGTCACATCAGGCTACTTTCAGAGTGAAGGTTGCGCTATGCAGCTGGTGCGGTCTTCAGTTTCAGAGGCTTTCGCCCAAGCCTTCGTGAGCACCTTTGTGCAGAGCCTCAGACCTGTTCGGTGAATGTTTTTTAGGTCCGCGATTCCAATAGCTCCGGAGGCTCCAGATGAGTATGGATAATTCCTTTCCCCAGGAATGAATCGTTTCCTTTTCTGCTGCTTCCTTCGCGCCCGAACACCTTCCGGGTAGCTGGGCGCTGCGTGACACATCAAAACACCACCAAAAATAAGGATGCATGATAATTGCCAAGTAAACATTCAGGCGAGAATCCCATGGGAAGATGGGCTGTCAAAAACGGGGGGGGGGGAGAACCCCAAACCAGCAAGCAATTTCAGACTGGGGATCGTGTGTGGACGGACTGGTGCAAAACACGCGATCTTGGAACCCAGAAGCATAACTCTCGATACTCTCGGACACTGGAACAGTGGCATCACCCAACCCTGAAAGTTAAAACCCTAGCCTAGAATCATGTTCGTAGCTGAAGAACGGAAGAACGTTGAATGAGACAAACATTCGATGCTCTGTTTGGCAGATGAAGAAGTGACAAGGATTGAGAAGCGTCTGAGCTTGCAACACTTTCACACTTGGATCACTTGCAAGTCCGACAATGGTTCGCGCTGGAAATTGACTTGCCCGATGCAAAACACACAAATCGAATTGACTATTAAGGTTTACAATTGATCCGGGATCTTTGGAAATGGAATCTCGGGTCTTTCCGAATATTATATATATGGTGGAGTTGAATTGTATAAATTATAGGTACCTTATTACTTCCCTCATGAGGTAACCAATTGAATGGATATCATCTTACCATTGGTTATTTAATAATTCTATTTGTTTTCTACCATGCTCATGAATAATCATATGTGCACTATTATTTTCACACTTAGGCAACCAATTGGTTGATTAAATTGGTACCACCCCAGTATCGACTTTTTTTTTCTATCATATTCTTTGGATAAAAAGGGGCCCACTATCATTTCCCTTATAGGGTACCCGACCCATTGCTGGATTAAAATGGAATGGGTATCATCCCTTTGCAGGGTATGTACTATATCTATTTGTTTCAACCACGCTCATGTTTCTTCTAGGGTGGTGCCCCCATATACCTTTGGTATAAAACCACCAATATTATCCCTTTATGATCACTCTTTTATTCAAGTACTAAATTTCCCCATTATTTCTACGTCTGATTATGGATTTTGCCGAACTCAGGGTGCAGAAATCTGCACCTTGACTTAGGCATTTTTTTTGGACGATATCCTAGGTGCTTGGTGAGGTATTGCCTAAGTCAAGGTGCAGATTTCTGCACCTAGACTTAGGGAATACAGAGGTTGTACCCTGGGATTTAGGAAAACAATTGCCGATGTCAGGGTGCAGAAATTTGCATGTGGACTTAGGAAACAGCCGTACTGTTATATTCTACCATGATTTTTCCCGCAATGGATTCGGGGTCCTTCATTTTGAGATTTAGGCCAAAAAAAAGACGATCTTTTGGCTCGGGGGACCCCAAATCCATCGCAACCCCAAATCCGTCGCATAACAATATTCTATTTTATATTTTATCAAAAGTATTCAACAACAAGAAACATATCTGAACCGATCGAATTGGCGATCGTTTGTTCTGACTGGTACTTCCACGAGTAGAAGAGCCAATGGATGGAGAGGCAAATTATCAATCCCGTTCTCGGCATGACTACCGAATGGCGCATAAGAATTAAACACATTGAAGCATCCAAGGGACACTAACCCCATACGATTTTCCTTTGGGATGAATACCTTGATAGATAAGATATATAGATAAAGAAATAAATGTTGGAAAACATATATCACACAATGAGGGGTAGAACTAAATCACCAAGGACCCTAGAATCAAGTTCCAAAGACCCCTTATCGGCTGCCAAGCCTTTATTGATTCGATGCAACAGTTTTTCTTCAAGAGTTTGTGCGGAAGGTGAATTACGCCAAAGGCAAAGAACTGGATGATTACACTGATTTCTCCGTGCCCCCAAAAATGAAAAAGATCTCAGCCCGGGGCCTGAAACAAAATCCAGTTTTAACTACAACCTAAAGATTTGTTGCTTGGCTTGCAGTTGGGTTGCAAGTTGGGTTGCAAGTTGGGTTACATTGACACACAAAGTTACCACATGAATGTTGGCCTGTTGCAGAGGGAATGTTTATTCAGTCTAAATTAGCTGATTTGTTGTGTAATTAAGAACATTGGCTATATGTTAATATGACATGATGTTTTTTTTTAAACCTCCCTGCAGCTTTTGACATGGCAACCTGCTGTCACACTGGGATGATGATTCATGAGATCCTCACGTGCAACGCTTTTCTGCCTCAAAGGACGATAGATTCAAACAACTATGCGATGCGCGCGTACTTCTCTAGCAAAAACAATTCAAACTCAGCGATGTTGATGCTCCCGGTGCTGCCTAGGACATATGCCATGTTGACCCAATCGCTATCCTGGAATTTCCTGTCCACCATCTCCCTGTTGCTCAGTTTGGTGTCCATTGTCCGGTCCCTTGCCTGGTTTTGGACACACATGGGGCAAAGGGCGGTGGCTAGTATGGGTGATATCGTGTGAGGCCCTTTGACTGAACATGTTTGAAGCATGGACTTTTTGCTGATTGTAAAAGTAACATATGTATCGTGACATGCAGATTGATTCTGACCCATACCGATACCAGAATTAAATATTTCAAGGGACCCCCAGGATCCAACATAGAGTATTTTTCCGAAAATATTGACTCTACTTTGCCTTAAAGTAGCGATGAGAGCAAAAACGCCGGTTGGTTTCCATACTTAGACAAGTTTTGTATCGATTCTTGTTCTGCTTCCGTATTTTGAGTCCCCGTTCAATTCCAATTTATGTAGGACACAACTCGACAGAAATCCGGAGTCATCAAGTAATGCGAGTGTCCTGTGTTCGAAGAAAACCATGGGTTTGATTGGTTAAAACCCCTCATCTGCCTGATCTTTGACGCTCAGACCCTTCTCCTTCTTGGATATGTATCAATACGTCTCGCGCGAGATCCATGGCCAGCCTATTTTGGTGGGGATCGCGCAGCCTGAAGCTGGGCACGAATGAGTTGCCGTTGGCTTTCCGCAATCTGGTTGACATGCAGACTGGCAGACACGTTGTGGTTGTTTAGTAGAGTGCCTGTTTGTGACGGTTGGTATTTATGCAGAACGGCAGGCCACCAGAGAGGTGCAATTTTACCATAAAAATAGTGTTATGACAATTCATGTTCATGTCATGAAGTACTGCATTCTGATGGACCTGGCCTTCCGAATTGTTCATGGTCGTAATAGGTTTGAATAGACGCAGCTAGGGAAACTGACAAAAAATCAAAAACCTTAGAAAAACACAAAAAAGCAAACAAACAAAACAATTCTCTTCGACCTAGGAATATTGTTTCAATTATTTCTATTTTGTTTGCTTTCTCGAGGTTGTTTTATGAGTTCCATATTTTTAGTGCTGTTGGCTCCAAATCTGTTGTTGTGGCTGTGGATTTTTCCTTGCCAATTCAGTCCCTTACTTCTGCATATTCTTTTTCTGACTCTCAAGTCGTGGCACTTGCCATTTACTAAGTACTAATTCCATGGCCCATCCAAGCGGTGGTGTATTTTCTGACTTTTGGTTGGTTTCATTGTTCCAAAAGGATTTTAGGCACATCTAAACAGACTAAACAGAACGTTTAAACACATGTCTAGACCAAGTTTGTGTTTAAAGGCACTTGGGGTGGTGCAATTTTATTTGCCGTAACAAATTGTTTTCAGCCAAAAGCCAAATCTCTTTTGTAGATAGAACATACATAAATACACAGCAGAGACAATTTACATCCAACCATATTCCCCTACTGAATCCATTCTTGTTTGAAAGAAACATGCTTTGAAATTTGTTTTTTGCCCCTTGCTATTGCTTTCCTCTCCATAAGGTAATGTATATTCTTTGCAGAACTGTAAGCATTTAAAAGGTACAATATGCCTGAAACCAGTATAGCCTTCGAACATGTAATGCATTCTATTTTGTTCCATTTCAACTGATCATTTTCTGAAAATAAGTATAAGACTTGTACACACATACAACTGTAGTATAATGTATTCATATTATACACATTTTTTTTCTCAACCAGCGCAGCTGCACTTTTCATTTGATGTACCAGTAGTACCGCGCAAGGCGGTGGCGGAAGTTTCAAAAATAGGAAACCTATAGGAGAGATTGGTTGTTGTGAATCACGGATGGCAGAGCGAATCCACTGATGGACCGAAAGGTGCTTGAGGTCTCCTCTCTTTCTCTCTCTTTCTCTGACTATCTACCTACCTACCTACCTACCTAGCTACCATGGGAGGGTATATTTTTTTAGGAATTTTTATTGTTTTTTTTTGTTTTTTTTTTGTTTTTCAGTCTGGAGCAGCTTTCCCTGCTATTTGGTGCTCTTTGGAGCTAAAATCTGTGTTTTGCATGCATTTTGGAGCTAGGATCTCTCATTTGCGCGCCCACTTGGCTTTTGGCTTCAAGTGCCCACTTGGCTTTTTGGCTTTTGGCTTTTGGCTTTTTGGCTTTTGGCTTTTGGCTTTGCTCGGGCTTTCTTTTGGCTTTTAGCTTTTGGCTTCACTTTGGCTCTTGGCTTTTGGTTATTGGCTTTTGGTTATTGGCTTTTGGCTTTTTGGCGTTTAGCTTTTTGGGCCATGGCTTTTGGCTTTGGCTTCACTTTGGCTGTTGGCTTTGGGCTTTGGCTTCACTTGGCTTCTGGTTTTTGGCTTTCTGTGGCCCCTTATCTCCTCGATAAGTCAAGAAAAGACATAATCTGGCTTTTGGCTTTTTGGCTTCACTTGGCTTTTGGCTTTGGCTTCACCTGGCTTTTGGTGTTTGGTTTTAGCTTCACTTGGCTCTTGGCTATATTGTTTTGAACTACTCCATGTTACGGGAAAGAAGGGAAATAAGACTCTTATTTCCCTTAATATACGTTAAAAAAAAGATACATAGCTAATGGTCCCCCGTAATGATAGTGTGAATGGCATGTTCGCCCTATCCGCAGCATTTCCTCAGCTTCAATGAGGAAGACGTGCCAGGTGTGGAGGTAAGGTCACCTGGCATCTGGAACCTGGACCCCGGTCCCTACCGGGTGAAAGGGCCCAGGTGTCGGGATGGCTGAACCCGAGCCCTGGCGGAAGACAGGACGAAAAGCTGGTGAGGAACACTGGCTTGGGTTGACACCCAGCGCTGTTGTAGAGGTGAGCCTCTATGACGATGCGGGGCGACAGCAGGGCCGAGGTGTTGTGAAATTGCAGCACCGCGCCATAGAGGATGAGGCTGGCAAAGGTCAAACCTGGCGAGGATTCTTTCTGGCCATTGAAGACGGATATTACGAGTGGTGGGTACAAAATCATTACCCCACGAAGGTGCTGCCATTCCACTTCTGTCAGGTGGCGGCCCATCGGTGTGGGGAGCAAACGCTGTACCGGGACCCCATCCACGTTGACGTCTTCAGAGTCTTGCCGGATGATACATACGTGAGGCTGCCGTGGATGACCGATGAAAAGAATGAGAAGGCCAAAAGCTTGTTGGCACTCCACGCCACGCAGGCGCCTGCGGTCCCAGCCCTCGCCTCTCCAGCTGTGGGGGGTGGGGATGGTGGCCGTGGGAGCCGAGCTGATGGTGAAGTGGAGGTGGGTGAAGCTGGCATTGCAGGGCTGGCTCGAGCACTTGGAACTGCAGGAGATCGTGGCGACAAGAGAGAGAGGCAGATTGACGATGATAAGGAGGAAAAGAAGAAAAGGAAGGAGAAGAAGGCACCAGTGGATGCCCGAGAGGAAGGCCTTCGAGCCGTTCTGAATAAGCGGAAGGCACCGCTACCTACCGGGGGTGCGCTCAAGCTGAAAGGAGACGACCTGAAGAAGAAGAAGAAAAAGAAGCGGAAAAGAGATTCGGAGAAAAAGCGGAAGTCCAAAAAGGAGGAAGCTAGCAAGGGGTCCTCCGAGGAAAGTGACTCAGGGGACGACGAGACCTCCTCATCGAGTTCAGGGTCGCTTTTTCAGTTGGCCGCCCTGCCACAGGGAGTAGACCGATTGCACCGGTTGCATCAGGAGAAGCCAGGGGCTCTGGCGGACCTAACGCTCCGGCGCTTTCAGGAGCTCCTGAACCGCTCAATAGGCGGGGGAACGGCCGAGACAGAGCAGGAGATGCCGCCGGTAGCGCGCGCATACCTCAGCCAGATCTACATGGTGCGCCATCCAGAAGCAGCGATTGGCCTGCGGAATCTGAGAGAGCTGCGTACGTTGGCGACGCTGGTGGATCTCATGGCCATGAACGACTCTCTCCGTGCACTCGACGTGGCCGTACAGAGAATGAAGAGCATCGAGCTGTTCATAGCTCAGGGCCAATGGAGTCAAGCAAACTTGCTGGAGCTCATTGTGCCGGAGGAGGAGCAACGAGCCTGGTTCCGACAGGAGTTGAAGGCAGCCCAGCAAGAGCACAAGAGCGACCTGAGGCTGCAGAGGGACCAATGGCCGAAAAGGAGGGCCGCCTGGTATCCCTCCCCCGGAGGGGGGGTGAACATGGACAAGAAGGAAGCGGAAGGAAAAGACGGAGGACCACCCGAAAACGGAGGAGGTCAGAGCCAAGGGAAAGGAAAGAAAGGAAGAGGAAAAGGGAAGAAGGGCAAGCGGTGGTGAGCCCACCTGCGGCCCGGCGGGGGTTAGAATACCCAGCGATGGAAAGGGCCCTAAATGAATGTGAAGTGTCTGAAGAAACACGAGAGAAGGTCAGAAGCCTCATGCAGGATCCGGAGGTGGTGGCGCTCTATCGACTCAGGAGGTTTGCGTTGGGCAAGAGCCCAAACTGGAAGATGATAGAGCAGGATTTCTTTGAGATGATTGCCAATGTCGCTGGAGACCCACCTGCACTGGTAAAGAAGCAGTTGCGGCTCAGCTGTCAATTCCTAGGAGAGGAATTGATACCATCCGCATCGGAAGTGGCCTGCCGGCTCTTGGGGGTCGACCAATCTCAGGCCGGGGTTGATCCTCGGTCTGGGGAAGGTCGGCTCCTAAAGTTGGTGAATGGCATTGAAGTGCGAGCTGCTGACATTGAGTGGAAGAGAGAGGACGGGGTTTATGTTGGCACCCCTCACAAAGAGTTTGGTGCCTCAATCTACCACCAGGAGTTTGTCAGTCAGTTGGATAAGGAAAAAGTGAGGATATCTTTGGTGGGTCAACACTTATATGTTGGCTCAAAGGACCTGAGAGCTGCCGACTGGTTGATTCAGGAATTTGGGCTGATTCCAAAAGAGCACGTGACGCCGGTCTCATGGAGGCAGATGATGCGGCGAGGGCTGGGGCTCAGCTTGTCGGTGAGTCTTGTGGGGGTGGTCTTAAAAGTCGGCATTCAAGACCGCCCTGGAGAGTTGGGCAACTTAGCGCGTGCCCTTCCTTGCTGCGCTCTGGAGAACTTTCACCGACTGGCAAAGGAGCTACTCCCATTGCCAATGCCCATCATGACCGACGAAGAACTGGCTTTTGAGGCAGCGGTGAAGGAGGTCCTCTGTGGCCGCTTGGATGTGACCAGTGAGAGTTGGAGGAAGCTGAACAGTGAGGCAAAGGAAATCGGTGTGAAGGCATGGACCTGGCTGCAGTGCTTCGTGATCAACCACCTATACTGCCACGGAGCAGGTGGTCGCATGCTGTCTGAGTGCATGCTTCATGCGAAGGAACCTACTGCGAGCCAGGAAAGATCCATCAAGCGACTTGACAGCTTAAGCAAGAAATGGATTGAAGAAGATAAGGAGGATGCGATCAGGGCAGACACCTGGGAGAAGTCGTCTGAGACATTGGGGGACATGTACACAGGACCCAACGTAGGGAAATCCTATCCTCTGACATTGGAGGCAATACTCCCCACAACACCAGGTGCGAGTGAAGCGGCGAGGATCCCATTGTCAGAAGTGGTGAGCGACTCGGTCAAGGAATATGTGGATGACCCTTCGCTGCTGCGTATCCCGGACGAGGAGCTCATTGGGCCACGCACCTCAGCGTTGGTGCAAGTCACCAGCCAGGAGGAGTGGGACAAGATCGTGAGCCACCTGGTAGATGCAGGCATGCTTGAGAGGGAAGTTGAGGCAGAGACCCTCAAGTATCGAGGGGAGCCAGTTCGTAATGGGGCGTTTGGCGTCCACAAGAGTTGGGTGCTGAAGGAGGATGGAGAATGGCTCCGCACGTTGAGATTGATCATCAACATGATCCCCGGCAACTCGTTCCAGAGACGCATGCCAGTGAGAGCTTCGGAGAAGATGGGTTATGCCCCGCTGTGGGGGAACCTCTACTTGCATGAGGACGAAATCATCATATGTGCCGCTGAGGACCAGAAACACTGCTTTCATATCTACCGGCCAGGATATGCATGGCGAGCCTTCTTCAGTTTGAGTAGGATGGCTTCAGGACAGGCCTTCAAAGATGGAAAGGTGGAGAAAGGTTACCCTCGAGTGAAGAGCGCACCCATGGGGTGGAACAATGTGGTGGACTTTATCCAGGACGGCTTTGAGAACATGGCCAAGATGGCAGGTTTGGCGCCTAATCAAGTTATTCGAATGGGCGAGCCGAGCCCGTTGGAACCTTTGGCAACTCCCAGATCATTCTTTTCGTTCTATGTGGACAACTTTGACCAGCTGAAGATCATCTGGAGGACCGACCGGGGGCTGTACGAAGGCCAGCCGACCGATGAACAACTCCAATTGCGAGAGACCATGGAGGAATTGACTGTAGGGAGAGACCCCAAGAAAGCAGCTGAGGGATCAATCAGCTGGACCAGTTTGGGAGCCGAAGTGGCTGGAGAGGAAGGATGGATTGGCAGCTCGCGGAGCTTCCGCCGGGCACTTCTGAGTGCTAACCTTGGGCTGTTGGTGGGGGATGAGGTCCGTACTGATTCCCCCAATCTGCAGTCTGTGGTTTCAAAGAACATGCACTCGGTGCAATACAACCGGCAGCTGGCAGTGTTGTTTGACAGGCTGTACGTGGAAATGAATGCCAGCAGGCCACGACTCTTGAGTGAGAAAGGTCGCGACGAGCTCTTGCTGCTATGCTGCTCACTGCCCATGCACTGGCTTGACGTCAAGATGAAAGTGTCAGGCCAAGTGTATGCGACAGACGCGAGTCCAGAAGGCGGAGGAGCCTGCTGCACTACTGGCCTGAGCCCCTGGGGAAGTGCAAGACTTCACAGCCTCAGTCATGAGCGTGATGGACTGGAGGGAGCCGCTACTGAGAATGCCCTAGTGATCGAATGCTTTGCGGGCATGGGAGGCCTGAAGCAAGCACTGGATTTGATTGGGTTTGAGCCCGCTGGGGTGGTGGCAATTGATACCTCGGCTGAGTGCTGTAAGGTATACAAGCAGCACTGCCGCCACGTCATCTGGGTTCAGAAGATTGAGTCCGTGACGGAGGAGCAGGTCTTGGAATGGAGAAGGCGATTTCCGCGCGCCACAAAGGTGGTCATTGGAGGAGGATGGCCATGCATCAACCACTCGGTGCTGAACCCTAGACGACAGGGAGCAGAAGGAGCTTCGAGCAAGCTGCTGGACGACATGTTGGCAATCAGAGGATGGTTGGGATCGTGCTCAGAGAAGTTGCACCTTCCCCCATGGAAAGTAGTGGAGATTTTCGAAAATGTGGTCATGGATGATGCAGACTACGAAGCCCAAAGCAAGAAGATTGGGTACACGCCCTACTTTGTTGAGGCTGCTGAGATTGGGCGTTGCCGAAGACCCAGGCTCTACTGGATTTCAGGGGTGGACCTTGTGGCTGGAGATGATCTGTCTGTCGCCGCGCGGCGAACTCTGAGAGGTCACAACTACCAGGTGAAGCAAATCAAGGTGGACACGGAACGTCCCCCGCTCACATGGTTCCTGAATGAAGGGACCACCAAGATGGCCGAACCTGAAGAGCCGTTTGCAACGTTCACCCGGCCAATCGCTCGACAGAGCCCTCCAGAAGATCCTGCCGGGTTTGACCAGCCCACAGAGAAGGCCTTGAAGCGGTGGCGCGGAGACAGTTACAGGCTCCAGCCCTACCAATATGAGCCTCGTAACCTGGTAACCGACAAGAATGGGCCCAGAAGGCCTGCAGTCGAAGAGCAGCTCCGGATGATGGGTTTCCAATCCACACACATCAATACCAAAACCAAGCTCTCTGCAGACCTGAGAGGTCAAATGGTTGGGAATTCCTTTTCAGCGATGGTGGTGGCTCGGCTCTTGGTGGGCCTGGTGTTGAAGCCGGAGCAATGTGTTGGAAAGGATGTCAGCCTGATGCTCTGGGAAGTCTGGAAAGCCAAGGAAGACAAAGCTGGTCAAGAAGGAAAACCTTGGAAAGTGAGGTTTGCAAGTGTGGCTGCGGGGGTTCCTGGGGTGGTGAGCCTGCTCGAGCGGGTCTTGCCATCACCAGTCGCGCCCCTGCGTTCATTCATTGACCCTCAACAGTGGCTGACAGACGAAGAGATGCTGAGCTACTTGTTAGCTCGCAATGGGACACACCGTGGTGCTGAGATCCGGATTGACTTGGGGATGCCTTACTCCGTTGGTGAACTGTGCCGGCAGAGCATTGATCCCAGTCACTGGATTTGGAAAGTCTTGATGTCCTACTCATGGAGAGAGCCAGGACAACACATCAACATCTTGGAGTTGGTGGCGGTCCTTGATCTTCTCCGCCGGCAAGGACGCGATCCAAAGCATCATGACCAACGCTTGATCACACTTGTGGACAACCAAGTTGCAATGAGCTGCCTCTCGAAGGGACGCAGCTCCGCTCGAGCCCTCCAAGGTCCCCTACGCCGCATCAGTGCCGTATGCCTAGCCGCACACTTTCGACTCTGCCTCGGATGGATCAAGAGCAAGTGGAACCCAGCTGATGGGCCCAGTAGATGGGCCAAGCGTCGTCGCAATGCCTAGACAACAGGTCTTAGGCCGACGGGGCCGAGTCGAAAGAAAAAAGGACAGGCAGGCACTGGGGAGTCTAAAAGACTTGGTTGTGGCTAAAAACACTCGGGATCGATATTTGGAGGCTGTTTCACGTTTCTTGCTGTTCTTGCGAAGTCATGGTTTCACTTATCCTTCTTCCTTTTCAAGTCTAGATGCAAAAGTTTGTGAATTCATTGAAGCTTTGTGGCATAATGGGGACCCTAAGTCGTATGCTAGCGATTGTTTGTCTGGCCTGGGGCATTTTGTTCCGCAATGCAAGCGAAGTTTGGTGGGGGCCTGGCGACTGCATGGGAGTTGGACTAGGGCGGAGTTGCCTGCTCGTGCTCTACCGTTTCTGCCTGTGATGGTTTATGCCCTTGCTCAAGCTGCATTTGACAAAGGCTGGTCTGATCTTGCTGTCCTCGTCCTTTTGGGTTTTGACAGATTTGCGCGGTCTGGGGAGCTCTTTATGGCTAAGAGAGGAGACTTTACTTGGAATACCACCAAGACCAAGGCTATTTGGTCCCTTCCTTTGACCAAAAGCGGACAAAGAGTCGGAGCTCAGGAATCTTTAGTCATTGACGATAGCTGGCTGGTGGTGGCACTGGCTAACTACATGTCAGCCCTCTCTCCAGGGGATTATTTGCGGAGTGTTTCCCCCGGAATTATGCGCTCCCGTCTTAAAAGTCTTCTGAGTGACTTGAAGTTTCCTGAGGGGTACCAATGGTACTCGCTCCGTCGAGGCGGTGCGACCCATTTCTTTCGGGCCACCAATGACCTCTCACGAGTTTGCTTTGTGGGCAGATGGAACAGCATTAAAACTGCCAGAATATATCTCACAGATGCACTTGCGCAGTTAACTGAGATTCAACTGGAGCCAGTAGTTCAACGTAATCTTTTGCATCTTGCCAAGCGAGCACGCCCTGGTTTCCAGTTTGACTCAT
>CAMXCT020001053.1:0-184533 GCA_947184155.2 Cladocopium goreaui
TATTTTTCAGAGGGGTAGGTATACCACCAACCAGGTTAGGTTGGCTTCTTACAACTCTAAATAAAGCAGGGATTGACATGCTTTTTGGGCGGTGTTTGTTTGTCACCGTGTCAGAAGCAGCTTGAGGAAAAAGTCCTGGCACATTCTTGGGATATGTAAGGATGAGAACTGGTGGGGTTTTTTCTCAGCCGTGGGATTATTGCGAAATCCTGTAGCAGTTGATAGGTGGTAAACAGATATATATATATATATACATAAGTTATATATATATATAATTATATATATATATATCCCATGATTTGGGGTGGGTTTCAAGCATCCAACCATGGTGATTTTGGGATTTCGCAACCATTCACAGTCACCTCCGCCAGCTGGGTAACCTGGCCTCAGAGTCCGGAAAGCGCCCAGGAAACTCCTACCATTGAAGTTGACCAATTGGCAGCCCTGGGTGAAATGGCCAAGGGTGGCAAGGCCCTGGGTGTTGGTGATGGGTAACGCTATGAATGGGTAACGTGTTGGTAATCCCATCCCCCTAATATTGAACATCCCCTAAATGGTCCCACTTGTGTGGAAATCCCCCTACTAAACTATAGTTTCTTGGGGGGGTGTTTAATATTAGGGGGAAGGGATTATTTCTTGTATCAAACCATTCACTTTGAACAAAGTTTCACCCGGAAGATGTAAGTGAGTCAAGCCGAATCTTCCCATAGAATCATTTGAGCATGGCATCCTCCTGATACTGTTTTTTTTGTCAGTGAAGTCAAGCATGGCTTGCTGGACAATCCCCCATAGTTCCATAGTTTTTACCCTCTGGTAAATTAACATAACTATGGAAAATCACCATCTTTAATGGGTAAATCAACTATTTCAATGGTCCATTTTCAACAGCTATGTTCAATTACCGGAGGGTAACATATTTAAATGCCCATGAAAACTTCGTGGACTTCCCAACTTGCCATGTTTTTTCTGACACCGGGTAAAGGTGTCATCCATTCATGATCTGATATCGGGATATCTGGGAAATTCATGCAAATCCACATCATTCGATTGGCAGGGCTTCAAAGAATCACATCCATTCCGATCCATACTCTCCGGTAATTTCATATGGTCTACAGGATGGGGCCCCCGTTTTCGAAAGCGTGAACCGTTGGTTAAAAAAAGTGGCTGAAAAAACGATGGCTTATGGTAGATATAACGAACTAGTTCATGGGGATTATTTCATGGTTTATAAACCAACGTTCACATCACTGGGGGGCCCCATATGGTCTAGATGGCCGATTGAGTTTGATGATTCATCCTGCTAAGGAAGCAACCGATTACTAAATGGGTATTGCCATTTCGGCTACCCATATTTCCAAAGCCATAGCAACTTGCATACAAGATGGGTCTCCCTATTTTTGTTTGTTGCTTTATGACCCCCGTTTAATACTATGGTTATTTCATTGCCATAAATCCTTGTGAATTGGTAAAATGGGAGTTATTTTGCCTTCTCGTGCCGTTGGAGTCCCACCCTGCAACCATGTATACATATGGAGTAGGTTTCCTAAAATGAAGATAATTACCCCAACAATGGATTGTTTTTAAGGGAACATCCTGTTAACATGGATGATTTGGGGGTACCCCTATGACTTAGGAAACCGCCATATATCAAAGTCTTAGGTGATCCGCTCCATTCTGTCCAGGCCAATATCATCAAGCTGCCGAATGTGAGTGCTTCCCTTCCTCAGTTGAAGGCTAGATGATGGATCTCTGGAGTGGCTATGTAGCTGTGGATAGTTTCAGCCGAAATTCTCATATGGATGTTTCCTAAAATAGTGGCACCCCCAAATCATCCATTTTTAATAGGATTTTCCATTGTAAACCATCCAGCTACTGGGGTACCACCATTTCAGGAAACCTTAATGTAGGAAAAAGTCAGGAGCAGATGTGCCAAATCACTGCTTCCCTCTGGTAAACTAACATAACTATGGAAAATCACCATTTTTAATGGGTAAATCCACTATTTCGACTGGGCCATTTTCAATAGCTTTTTGTTTGTTTACCAGAGGCTACTTCTGGAAGAAAAGTAGCAGCATCTGCATGGCGTGGATAGCCACTTTCATGTGTTGATCATCATGGTTCCCCTGTGAGAGAAGAGCTACGCGGGGTATTCACCGTCCTTTGGACAAAGCGTCATGTGGTGGGTTCCTGAGTCATAGGGGTACCACCAGTCATCATCCATCTCTTTTTCGGATTTTCCATGAAACAAATCATCCAGCTATTGGGGATTCCCCATTTTAGGAAACCCCCGTGTCTTCTCATTTGGCATCAGTGGCGTGAACTGATGGGTCCAGCCAGGAGTGCATCGCAGAGCTACAAGGAAAGGGTTACAAGGCGCCAAGCAACATGTCCAAGCAGCGTGTAACAGGTCTATATCAGTGCCTTCCATCAAAGAAAATATCACTTGGATTCAATTGGTATACTACATATTACATATCAGATATTCTTTACTATCTCAATGCATATCTATTTTTGTTTATTCCGATCAATGCCATGATCTTTGATATTGCAGTCCCACTAGGCCACTAGGCTCTCACTTGGCTGATGCGGGGCTGTTGGGGCCAACTTGAAGATTCCACGTTGAGTTTCAGTTCTCTCTTTGAGACATGTGGGCTCAGCCGGTGCGGCATGGAAGCCAGAAAATGCTGTTGTTTATGAAAAGCTCTCAATCATCTTTCAATCATCTCAATCATCTCATCACTCAAAATCTATGAAAGGCTCTCATTTGTTCAATCTTCCATCTTTTTTTTGGATGTGAAACTCTTGTGCTTCATCCATTTATAACGGATAATCCATGATCCCGGCAAGTCCCATCAGCCCAAAAAAGCCTTAAACGCCTTGCCACTGGGCCACGCTATCAGATCCCGAACTATCCGGAAGATCCCAAAGATGATGCGGAGAAGGAGATCAAGGCCCGGGGTTGATCTCGACTCCCTGAGAGGTTAGGAACCGCCATCCAAAATATACGTAGAAATTAGATGAAATTAGCAGGATCTAAAAACCCAATTTCTGTTGCTCTTGATGCGTAATTATAATCTCTTGTAATCAGTTAATCCCAATTTTTGGTCGTTAAATCATGATGAATCCTCATGTATTGTTGTTAAATCCTTGATCTTCAGCCCCATTATTTACAAAAACTATACAAATCCTGTAAATACATGTTTACATTGTAAAAATACTAGTTCCTTTTAACAATTTTTTGTGGAAAAATCACTCCCGCATCAGGACCCCCCCGTTCAACGGTGCTTTGCCCCAGCCCTGCCTTCGTCGAAGTCGTCGAAGGCCCGCTACGCCAAAGTCCTGGGCAGTGCCGTGAACCCGGTGCTGCGCGAGGGCAATTCGGACCGCCGCGCGGCGGTGCCGGTGAAGGAGTCACCTGGCAGCCTGGGGTTGTTCCGGCCGTATATCAATATCCACTGGGTCAATCGACTAGATTGTCAAACTATGGAAAATCACCATTTTTTATGGGTAAACAACTATTTCTATGATGATGAGTGAACTAGGTCAATCTTAGATGGGTACTTTAATCCTAACTAGTCTTTTGGTATCAATGGGATTATCTACGTTCACCAGCAAAGAATTTGTCATTTTTTGTAAGGTATCTAAGATTGGCAATGGTGGGTTCATTCACCACAGATTCACCACTAGTGGGATGTTTTTTTGTCTAATGGTATATATTGGTGATGATGATGATGATGATGATGATGATGATGATGATCATGATCATGATGATGATGATGATGATGATGATGATGATGATGATGATGATGATGTGATTGATGGTTAAGCCAGTAATCACAATGGGAAGGTGATATATGGTTTATTATTGGGTTTACGACATTAATGATTGTGGGATTGTTTAGTGGGATGATTAGTGGTAACATAATTTATGATTATTGATGGCAGACTTTAGTTGTAAATGATGGTGATGATTGTGCTTATAGTGATCAATCATTATACCACAAAATCATCAGTGTTTAAATTTAGTCCGATGATCAGTGGTAAAATGATGATTAATGCTACGATGGCGATGGTGATGATGATCGTTGGCGCAAAAAAGGGATACTGTAATTAGTCAATGGGAATTTCAGGATCCTAAAATGGAGGTACTGTACCATATAAGGGCATATTTTCTAGGGATATTCCCTTACATAGGCCTGAAAAATAGGCCTTATATATGGTAGGTACCTCCAATCAATCGGTTCCTGAAATGGCCATTGAATTAGTGGTATAACATGGGTTTGTCTCGTCGGTGATGATTGTCTTTTCCAGTGGGAAACGAATCTTCGCTGCAGCCCGGAGTCCGGCCAGCGTTCCGCGCAAGGCGTTGCGTCTGACCTCAGGTGGCTAAGATAAAGTTGATGTTATTACCCCAATCAACATACCCTCTGGTAAACATACAAAAAACTATGAAAAGATCCACCATGTTTAATGGGAAAATCCACTATAAATGGAAAATCCACCATGATTTTTTCCCCAATCAACATATGGGTTTGTCTGAAAATAGGGTATATTCCCAATGAAATAGCCATTTAATAGGGAAATCTGATCAGCAAAACCATTGGGTTTAGGGCTACACTATTTTCAGACACACCCATATTGTTCATAGGGGGTGGCAAATTTGGAAAATCCATGTTTTTTTCTTTTTTTTGGGGGGGGGACCTTGAGCAGATCCAAGTTATGGAATAGTTTTTGAGTAATTTTGGAATACACTCTTCCAAAAAAATGGAACAAGATGAAATAGCAAACAATAATTCTGATAATTCTTCCAAGAAAACGATTCTGATTTTGGAATGATTTGGAGATCTTAGGGATTTTCAGCAGTCTTTTATGGTAAACACCTGATACCTGAGGGTTTTTTTGCTGATTTTTTGAGTTTTTCTGTCTATTTAGAATTACGAGGGAATTTAACGAACAAGAATGGGGAGCGAACAAGATTGGGCAACACCCTGAAATCATTCGATGGGGTTCAACATCGTGCTCAAACACAGAGGAGCCTGGTTGAGCACGATTGAATTGTGCAGTAGAAAAAACAACAATCCATACCCACGCCCACAAACACGCATGTATTATCAGTTGTAGATTTACCCTTTGGATCCCTTTGGTTATTTCACGGTTTGCGAACTGGAAAATCACCAATTTTAAGAACGGTAAATCATGTTTTTATCATCGATTTCTATGGGCCATCTATACCACTTCGCAACCTGTGTGTCTCCAAGAACTGGCCCCATTGATGGAGCAGTTTTGATTTGGGTTTGAATATGACCCCATTTGTAGGAGATGCATCAGTACTTGGTGGCTCATCCCACGGCTCGTAAGTGGGTTATAACCCCAGTGATTTACATGGGATAAGTAGGGTTAATCCACTTATAACTGGGGTTATAACCCACTTACTAAGTGGGATGAGCCACCAAGTATGGATCATTAAAAATTCTGAACCATGACATGAGTCAATGAGCCTTGATTTTTTTCTCCATGAAAAACCAATGAGGTATGCCTTCAAGTACCCACACTCCATGGGCAAGTGGCTTCCAGATGCTTGCTATGACCTTGTTGGGAGCATCGGCCGTTCGATATGTGTTGCTCTCAATGACTGACATACTGTGGATGGGCCGTTGCGAAATCCGATAAACCACCAATTTTGGATGGTTGAAACCCTATAAGCAATGGGATGTTTACCACTTATCAACTGGTGATTGGGATTTCGCAACCATCCACAGTATCACTATGATGATCAGTGGAACACTCATATTTTTGACTGCAAAGTGCTGATTGGTGGTTTGGAACATTTTTGTCATTTTTCCAATCAGTTGGGAATGTCATCATCCCAACTGACTTTCACTCCATCATTTTTCAAAAGGGTTGAAACGACCAACCAGATATATATATATATATAAAACATAATTATGGAAAATCACTATTTTAATGGGTAAATCAACTATTTCGACTGGGCCATTGGGTGTGTGGTGGTGTATGATATACAGTCCTGTCCTTGCAGGTGGTGGGCCAGGTGGGCCAGGTGTTATGAAAGTGGATCGGTTGCTCATGGAGATCATTTCTGTAACATGTGGCCCAGGAACCATGGTTTAGATACAGTCCCTAGTCCAAGTAAAACGAAAAACATGTGAAACAGATTCTGGTTGGTGGTTTGGAACATGTTTTTTATTTTCCATTTCAGATATGGGATGTCATCCTTCCCAACTGACGAACTCATATTTTTCAAGATGGTTTTTGTCACACCAACCAGGATTGGTTCCTCGGAATGCCCTGATCAAAAAAAAACATGGCCTCACAGTGACTGTGAAGGAATGATTGCTATCATTCTTCTTACTGGTGCTAAACGTATTGAATGGGGGAATGCTCTATAGTAACTATCAATAATCATCCCAGCAACCCCCAGCAGCCCATCCATTCCCTACGTAAAACGCACCAGTAAGTCTTGGGTGGTTCCAATTTCAACTCGCTCAGCTACAGCCATGCTGAAGTGTGACCATCTCTGCGAATGTCATTCCATTTTGGTGATGCCGGAAAAAAAAGCCACCAAGATAACATACCATCTGGATCCATCTGGTTATTTAACATAGCCATGGAAAATCCCTTATAAATGGAGGTATTAATGGGAAAATCATCTATAAATGGGCCATCTATACCATGGCTAGATTAAATAACCAGAGGGTAAGATAAGACTAGATTTTCCTCCACCATTGAGTGACTCTTTCTCGCCATTTTTTTTTTGAGACACCGACAGCATCTAAACATGAGACCCAGCTGCTGATGAGACGAGGACTCCAAGACTCACGTGAGTTCCATGGAGGACGGCGATTTCTTTTCCCACGAGAAATCTGTGGCTTCGGCGTCGAAGATTCCGGCAAAAATGGGAGTTGTGAGGTTTGGAAGTGGTAGTTATATTTATTGCCATTATATATTATATAACTATAATTGGTTATATAGTTAGTTTATAGTTATAGTTGGTCTACATAACTCTAGCCATTATGACTGATAGTTGGTTTGGAAAGAAATTATACAACTATAGGCATATTTCTACACACCTAATCGACCCAAGTGCGTTTTCCCTAGTTCAACGTGTGTCAACTGAGCGGATTCGAATGGGGCGGGGGGGTTTTATCTCCTGGATCCAGCATTTATTACGAATGGATTCTACACAAAATCCCATGCATAATGTGGTAAACCAAGGGCGTAAGAAATGATTGGCTTGACCTGGTGGGTAAAACAATGTCATAAACCACCCATTTGGGAATGGCTTATACCATCTATTTATGGTGAAATTGGGGATGGTTGATGATTGGCTTGACCTGGTTTACCTCATTCAGTCAGATCCACCATCAGGAAATCGCGCCAAAAAACGGGGACATGCTTTGCAGTACCTGGTGTTAGGGCAAAGTGACTTTGCAATGGGGAGAGCACACAGTGTTTTTCCAACTCTCTACATTGATGATTTTTGACTGGTTGGTGGTTTGGAACATGAATTTCCATTCAGTTGGGAATTTCATAACCCCAACTGACGAACTCCATCATTTTTCAGAGGGGTAGGGCTCAACCACCAACCTGTTGATGGTTGTTTTTTTGTTTCATGATATCTCATGATCCACGATACTTGGAGCATGTTTGCATACCCGGCCTGGTAAACATACAAAAAACTATGGAAAATCACGATGCTATAAATGGTAAATCCACTATTTCGACTGGGCCATTTTCAATAGTTATGTTAGTTTACCAGAGGGTAAATTTGCTCATGAGAGAATCAGTGACTTTTTTTAGCACTATATGAATGGGGTTATGAGTGACTCTTAATCCAGCAAAGAGGTTGGGCATCCGGGTCCGCCATTGTTTTGACACATGTCATATTGCCAGATATTGTGATATATCTGGGTAAATTATAACGACCTCACTGATCTCCCTCACTGGAAATCATGCTTAGATTGTGGGGAATCATCCCCAAATGGCCGCAAGATTCAGGTTAATGAAATATTATAATTTACCCAGATATATGTGAGTAGATCATATGGATACTTAAAAGAAAAAACATCAGGTGGATGAACAATAGGTGTATCAAGTATCTAATCCAGGTATATCCATGTGTTTTGATGGACACGAGCATTTATCCTTTATTCATGGGATTGGTTTAAGGGAACATTTAGGTGACACCTCTATATTTGATTTGGAAACACCATGGTTTCCTGTAGATTTGTTTTCCTTCAACCAATCGATTTCATATAAGTAGCACTAAATAACCAATGACATGTAATCACCATGATTTTAAAGCACAATTGATTATCATGTTGATTCATGGTGTAAACTTATGATACTGTGGATGGTTGCGAAATCCCAATCACCAGTTGATAGTTGGTTTATCCCATTATTTTGTTTGGGTTTCAACCATCCTTTTGGTGGTGCAGGATTTCTTCCATCCACGGTATGATCAATGGCTATTTCAGGAACCTAAATTGGAGGTACCTACCATATATAAGGCCTATTTTTGTGGCCTATGTAAGGGAATATCTTCACAATTCATATGCCCAAACATATGGTACTAACGTACCATCTGTTGGATCCTGGAGATCTCCCATTGATCTCCCAATTCATGTTCCAAACCATCAACCAATCAAAAATCATCAATGTAGAGATATATACACTTTCAAGCAATATAGATATAGTGATGGTAATATCATTATACTGTGTAAATTATAATAATTCACTAACCTGAATCTTGCGGCCATTTGGGGATGATTCCCCACAATCTAACCATGATTCCAGTGAGGTCGCAGTGAGGTCGTTAGAATTTATCCAGATTATACCATATATACCACCACTATATCTATATTAATGGTATATCCATATAATATCCACATATTAATGGTATATTAATAATATCATTAATATCATAATATCCTCAGCAGGCCTTGTGACGCTGAGGTGGTCATCTCCGAGAAGTGCGAGGCGCGCATCGAGATGCTCTCGGAGGAGTCGATGGAATCCCCACGGGGGCCACGACGGGCCCGATGGGCGAAAACGGGCTGTGAAAAGACCTGAAAAAACATGGAGAAAGTGCGAATGTTCATGAGTTTGTCATAGTTTGTCTATATGTTTCTGGGTTGAAGTTGTTGATATCACGAATAAAACTCAGTTTTTCGAGTGTTTGCTCTGATGTGTACTTGGATGTGATGGGTGTACCACCAGGAACATTTGGGGGAATTCAGGTTGGTGACATCGAATTTCTGAGCCCAAGACTGCTGGGATGGGAGACTCAGGAATCAGAATTTGGATCTATCTGACAATGCAGCTGAAAAAGTGGTGTACCATGGTGTGTCCCCTCGTCGCCGTAGTTTCAATAAGGAAACTGATGTTTAAGCACTACTTTCAGACAAACTCATCCAGCAACGTGCAGTTCCTACCCGGCAAACCGATTTGACTATCAGAACATGATGACATTTTTTCGGTGCCCAGTTTGACCCGTGGTGATTACAAACATATTTTTCAGGGTGCCACCAATGATCATCTAATGTGGTTAAAAGAATAGTAAGCCATCCCCAAGTCATCAGCATTTTAATGGGTGGTATGTTTATCATCAAAAATGGGATGGTTTATATATGGCCTTGTTTTACCACCACCAGACTTGTCTAAAAATCGGGGCGTCGGGGCCATCCCCGCAGGATGGCAAGGTCACGGTTTTGAAAGACAAGCTCACCCTTCAGAAGGATGAGGCTAGGCTTAGCCGGTGAAGACTTCGTGACAAATTTTCACCATGGGAAGTGTCATCAGTGACTGTCAGTGGTCGAAACTCTGAAACTGTGAAGATGCACCTCCCTGGATTGGTTTACAAGGGAAAATTTACAGGAAAACCCAATATTTCATGGGGAAAACCATGGTAAGACCGGCTTCGATTTTCCCTTCAATCCAGTGAGAACCAGCATGAACCAGCTTCGCGACAAATTCGACCCATACCCATTTGTCGGTTGCCTCGGCGTAGAACGTTGTGATTAGGAATAGGCCTCCAAACATGTTCTGAATCAGCAAAGCAAAGGATTGCAAGTTGCTTTTATGACATTTTATGATATTTTATGGTTAATTTTAGGGGAATCATCCCAAAATGGCCCAACATTTCAGGTTAGTGAATTATTATATAAATACTCCCAGATTTTATGACATGTTTATATCAACTATAGTAACGATTATCTCATAGATGCGGAGACTGACATTCTCATTGGCCAACGGCATCTGCCAAGATTTCCAGGGAGATTTCCGTGTGAAATCAGCACTGCCCACCATTTCTGTGGCTGATGTGCAGTTCCAGTGAGAATAGTGGACATGGCCCAGTCGAAATAGTGGATTTACCCATTGAAAATGGTGATTTTCCATAGTTTTTGTGTATGTTTACCAGAGGGTAACTCCAATAATCTGGGTAAATCATAAGGACCCCACTGATCTCCCCCACTAGAATCATGGTTAATTGGTGTTAATTTATGTTGGGGAATCATCCCAAAATGACCCAACATGAATCAGCTTAGTGGATGGATTCTAATTTGCCCAGATAAGTGGAAATTTGACCAAAGTTAGAGAGGTTGTATCCCAACTTCTGGAGGTGAAGTCACCATAGTTATCTCAGTGTTCCATGAAAATGTCACCCACCAGCGCCGCTCTTCTCGCACGCTATGACAAGGAAGATGTCTTTGGTTGATGAAAATAGAGGGATAACTCATGATAACCATTGATCGTCGATATATATATATATATTATATTATATCATATATATACTATATATATAATACTATATATATACCATCTGGTTATGACTAACATAGCCATGGAAAGATCCACCATGCTATTAAGAAGGTAAACCATCTATTTCGATTAGGGCCATCTATACCATGGCTATGTTAGTCATAACCAGAGGGTATATATATATATATACTGGTTGGTGGTTTGGAACATTTTTTATTTTTCCATCTATTTGGACTAATCATCCCAACTGACTAATATTTTTCAGAGGGGTTTAAACCACCAACCGGTATATATATATATACATACACAACCATTGGGAAACATTGTTCACAACCAATTTGAGGTGATGCTGAGTCGTGTCTTCCAAACTGACCACGGCATTTCTTTCCAGTGTTTTTTTTTTTTTTAGGACGTTATTTTCTGAAAACGGGGCTTTATACACAGGACTTATATTCTGTTTATTATGTGATATATTCTGTTTACACTAAGATTTCTATGATGGGGCCCACAGTGAACATACTCCAGTGATCATACTCCATGTTGAGAAACACCGTACCCTCTGGTAAACATACAAAAAACTATGGAAAATCACCATGTTTAATGGGAAGATTCACTATTTCTATGGCCATTGTCTATGGCAAACTGTTGACATAACCAGAGGGTATATCCATCATATATCCTAATAAATCCCATTAAATCCCATTAAATCACCATTAAAATCCCATTTTCTATAGCTATTTTGTTAGTCATAACCAGGCCGGGTATTTATTTAACTGGCTCCGCGGCGATAAAACTGCTCCCCGGAGGTCTTGGACGCGTCCTTCATCAACTGCAAAATGTTGCGTCGCTTCTTTGAAGAGCAGATCGCCGACGCTAAGGATCCCATGGATCCCATGGGACTCGACGAAAGATGGTCGGAGGGTGGAGAGGGGTCGAGATTTTGAGGCAACTTCTATAGTTGAATCCCAGACTCACAAAGTGATAACACACATATGTATATATATATACATATATATATATATATACATGATATATTCATAGTATATCATATATAGTGCTGTATACTTTATATTATATTGCAAAAGGCAAAAAAAATAGGGCCAGCTTTTTTTTTCTAAAGCAGCTTACGTGCTTGCCGAGCCAGGAGCGAGGCGTGATGTTCTCCTTGCATTTGAAAGCAACGATGATGAAGGTCTCAGATCCCATTATGTTCGGGCACTGCGTGAAGGCCTATTTCAAGGCGCCAGAAATACCCTCTGGTTATGTCAACAGTTTGCTATTGAACATGGCCATTTATAGTTGATTTACCATGATTTACCCATTAAACATAGTGATTTTCCACAGTTATGTTAGTTTTACCATGTTTTACCCTCCAGAAGTTGAGATTAGATTAGCCATATAGTGTGGTAAACCAAATAATAAACCATCCTATTAACCAACCATATACCAAGTTATGGAATACATTGATGTACCCTGCTGGTTATGACTAAGATAGCCATGGTATGGATGGCCCATTGAAATAGATGATTTTCCCAGCGAACGAAACCTCCATTTATGGTTGGGATCTTCCATGGCTATGTTAGTCATAACCAGATGGTAAGTTGCGTAAATTGTGTGGAACATGTCATGTTGACTCGGAGGGTCGAATCGTGTTGAATATTGAAGAAACCCCGACGAGAAAAATTATCCGTGAATGTAGACAGCTTCCAATCCGAATTCATATTTGAAGTGCTGTTTTATCATAGATTCTATAGATAGAGTTTGATCCTGAGCTGGAGAAAATCAATGCCACAGCTTTTTATTATTTTTTATTCAACGCTGACAGGATGTCTTCGCCAAGTATGCCGAGACGTTCGAAAAAATTGGTGTTAACGCCAACAACGGCCTTGGCGACATGGCTAAAATCAACGAAGCCCAGATCCGGAGGGCCAATTTGGGATGGTCCCCAAGGTCCAGGATCCCTAGCAGACCCCAAATCCAACCCAAGTCGGTGTTTTCTCCCAGGCGGGATGGTTCGTTGTGGGTTTGTGTGATTAATTAATGATTATAAAATTATATACGTAATATTATATAAGCTATAAGCATATCTAAGCTATGCTTGGGTGCTGTAAATATCTGATTTTCAGTTAAAGACATGAATTCAAATCCCATCTACATCGGTTTGGGGTGCCTGTGGCCTTATCCATTTCCTCTTAAATCTGAGTTTGGAATTGATGCATCAAACACCACCTTTTTGGGCTGTGAAATCCCCCAGCATGGTTTGTCCCATGTGATGAAAATCTCCATAAATGCCAATGGTTTATCAATCTCCATCATATGCTTTGTCCCATTAACCCAAAGGCATGGCTCACATGAACCAAATGCCATCATGGCTGAGACAATGCTCCGTAAATCTCCATATTTTATTGGTGAAGCACTGAATTTTTGTGGGTTAATCCATGTTATATAACCCACAATGTTTGTTGAAATCAGTTTCGGATTAAAATCAGGATCATTTTCAGGATTCAAATCAGTTTTGGATTGAATGGTCATTTATTTGGATTAAAATCCAGTTTTTCTGAGGTTCAAATTTTAATTTTTGCTGGTGAATTCCCCCAAAAAAAAACCGGAGGAAATTGGACTTTCCGAGGTGACCTCTATAAGAAGATCGCCACACTGCCGGACGCGGAGCGTCAGGCCAAGTCGTGCGCATTGACCCTGAAAATAGTTGGGAACCCCTGGAAGATTCTTTGTGGTTTCACTAATCTTCTCAACTATTTTCAGGGTTTCCAATTTTCAGTGAAACCCAACTATAACCCCAATTGTTAGTGGTTTCACTATGTTTCACTAATCTTCCAACCCTGACAACTGCCAGGGTCGAGCTCTTAATTTACTGGAGGGTAATCATGAAACATGGTGGGATTTCATACATTTCATGGATCAATGGCTTCATTTTTCCGGGAACATCGAAGCCGTTTTTACCATGTTTTTTCCCATAATTCATGGGGGGGGTTCGATTTTCCAGGGGGGTCCGGTGAATTTTCCAACATCCATTGAGGATGATGATAACTTTCAAAGCCTTTCTTACCAGGTTGGAATGACAATCCGCAGAGGAATATTTGAACATGAATATGAAGGAGAAAGATAAGGAAGATAAGGAAGATACATGGAGAAAAGCAAGATAAGGAAGATAAGGCATAGAAGGCAGAAGAGAGGAGAAGAAGAATACACGCAAGCACACAAACCGAAAAGAGTCTTAGTTGCAAACTGAGTAAGACCGAGTAAGTCGAGGGTAATTGTGCAGCTAAAGATTCCATCCTGGCCTTGTCAGTGTTTTTTAGAATTCCATAACTGGTTGGTGGTTTGGAACATTTTATATTTTTCCATATATTGGGAATAATCATCCCAACTGACTTTCATATTTTCAAGATGGTTGAAACCACCAACCAGATAATCATGTCAGGACCAAAGCACCCTTTCAGTTCGGGTTTATTTTTCGCCTGGGTGGGGAGAATCATCGGCCGACTGTTGGCTGAAGCCTGTGTGTTTGTTAGTGCAATCCGCATGTTTGCGGGTGAAAACCTACTGCTGATTGGCAATTTATTGGTGGTGAAGTGAGTTTGTTGGTTCAATCCATGTTTCGTACAATGTGGGGCCCCCCAGTGATGTGAACGTTGGTTTATAAACCCCCATAACTATAGTTATAAGTACCATAAACCATAGTTATTGGAGTTATAAACCAACTTAGCTATCTTGGGGGCCTCACATTGTAGTATTCGATCTTATTCCAATTCCGAACTTTGAAGAGCCGACTCAACCCCTGCGAAACATGAGAAACCCCTTTGGTATAGTCAAACATGGCAATGGAAACACCCCAAGTCATAGAGGTCCTAATGGGACGGGATTACCAGAGGCTAAAAAACACCCAGATATCTTCCCATTCTGGACGAAGCTAAAAAAAGGTGATTACACCAGATGGGGCAATCAGCAAATTCTATTTTTTTGGTGCTTAAATGTGCTAAAACCTCCAATGTTTTTTTTTTTTGCATCGGATTAGAAGCAATAAAAATTCCCTATGATTAAACCGCATGTTTGAATGTGACACCCAATGATTATGCTTGAAACACAAAAATGATGAAACACACGTTTTTTGTTGATCAAACGGATTTTTACACCTTTCATTTCCGTTTGATATCAATTCAATTCTGGTTGGTGGTTTGGAAGATGTTTTATTTTTCCATATATTGGGAAGTTCATTTCATCTCAACTGTCATTTTTCAGAGGGGTAGGTTGAAACCACCAACCAGAACAGCTAATTAACCATCATTAACCATATAATAACCATGAATATTAACCATTATTAACAGTATATAAAACCAACCAATGGTACTGGTAGGTTGAAAATCGATCCCACTGAAAAATCCCAAAATCCCGAGTTTCTGGAGGCGATCGAGGCGGATATCAAGGCCACTTATGAGCGTCAGCCGCGGATGGCCATGGTGGATTCCCACAAGGCGCCAGCGGAGGGTTTTTTTGGGTGGAAAAAATGGGACAAATCTCTATGATATGGTTAAAACAATGGGAAAATGGTGGTTTAATGGTTAAAAAATCGGAAAAAGTTGAGAAGTTTGAAATGAAGTGGCGACTGAAGACTGAAGAGAATCTAAGATTGCTTCATTTTTTGAGTGCTTTCGAAATCTTTCGAATCTAAAAGTGTAAGAAAACAAAGTTGGCCTGCACTGCATATGAAGTGGTTACAGTAGTAAGATTGCGGGTTCGGTGTTCATCCCAGCAACACAGGTCAGGAAGAAGTGTCGCGTTTTAGCTCCGACAAAAAGAGGACATGCGGACATACTGTCACACTGGTGAAATATTGTCAGTATACGGAGGAACACAATTTATATCCAGCAATTGTCTATTAATCATAGAATATCTAACACTCTATATCATTCTATATCTAACAATCTATATACCTCTATTTACCATAGATCGTCATTAAGAAACACTTTTGATCTCTTCTGGCGAAAACTCGGCTGAATCAGGGCATCACCAACCTGCACGTGCCCAGCGATATCATCATCGACAACTCCATGCCCACCGCCATCCGTGCCGGTGGAAAGACACACGGCAGATGATGGATGAATTCTGAAGGTTTCCTACAGTAAGTCGTGTGGGGACCCCAAAATCATAAAATCAAGAAAATCACCCAAGTTGGTATCTTTCGGTATGATCGTTATTTCCGGGAAGCCATATTGGAATTTTGGGATACCACAATGTCCAGAAACATGCATATTACATAGTCCAAAATTGTGAATTTACTCCACTTCATGACTGTTTTCTAGGGAAAACACGGCCATTTAAGACTACGACAAGCCCATATTCGTCCCGGGTGGAACGATGAGACACTGAGTACAGTGTAGATTCTGATGTACTGATGATATCTTAAGACAATTGTTCTACTTGCTGGTAATTTAACATAGCTATGGAAAATAACAATTTTTAATGGGAAAATCCACTATTTCTATGGTCATTTTCAATAGCTATGTTAGTTTACCAGAGGGTACTTGCTGGAATACTGATTCAGGCACTCTTGAAGATGACCAATGTTCAAAGGCCATGCAACAGGAACCGATTGATTGCAGGTATACCATATATAAGGCCTATTTGAGGCCTATAAATTCCCATTGAAATGTTGCGATCTTATTTGCTGTGGTATTCGTTGACCCAAGCTGCAGTTTACTAAAGGCCTTTTAACAACGGTGTTGACTCCTAAAAGCTTGCTACTTCACCTTTGCAAATAAAAACCTATTTCCCTTAAGTTTCATCATTACAGGATGGGGCCCCCAAGATAGCTAAGTTGGTTTATAAACCCCATAACTATATATAGCTATTTGCGTACCATAAACCAAGTTATTGGAGTTATTTGCACCAACTGAGCTATCGAACGGGGGCCCCACATTGTAGATGATTTCCATCTATTTCCCATATGATCAACTATCATTAAGCCATCAACCCATTTCCCTTAAGTTTCATCAAGGGAACCTGTCCAGGGCTGCACCAGTCAGGCACCAGTCAGTGGTTCCGTTGCAAAAAATGCTGAGGATGTGGGATGCAGATGATACCGAGCAGGACTTCAAGGCGACCTGCAGAGTGTTGGATCCATATCCCATGACGGATCCATGTATGGTATATATCTGGGTAAATTATAACGACCTCACTGTGACCTCACTGGAAATCATGGTTAATAAGGGAAATCATCCCCAAATGGCCTTAATTCAGGGGAGGGTGTCTGGCCCAAGCTTTCACGCAGCACACCTGCGAAGCCTTGTAGGTCTGCTGATTGGGTCTCGCTACATTCGATTTGCCATGTCACGACCTCCTATGTGGCTTCGACCGCTGGAGGACATGGAAATGATGGGATCAACCAATCCTGTTCTGAATAGGCACTTTGGTGGTCGAACGAACTTTGAGGTGGGTGACTGTGCAGCCATCAGCAGCACCAATTTGTGGCCTGCTACCCGCTTTGGGCATACAGGAAACTCATGTGGATCCGCAATCAGTGACTTCTATTCCTGGGACGACATGAAGCCAATCGGGGCCATCACTTTGAAGTGGCGCCTCAATACGCCAAGACCAACACCACATGGCTTTCTCTGTTATTTTGATGCGGTCAATCCAGAAGATCCAGAAGTCACGGTGACCGAATGGGGCGACTTTTGTGACAGTGTTGATCTTCATGCGCTACCCGTGGCTGGAAGATGCTGGAAGGCACTCGGAAAGATCTTTTCCCTGGGAGTACTTGGGGACCATGGCTATGGAGAATCGTTGACAAAACGATTTGATTTCTGCCCACGGTGCTACTACCTGGCAAGGTGCTATGCTTACGTCTGGGTTCTTTGTTGCTGGGGACATTTGTCCAATGGGATTCGCATGCGGTTTTTTGTGGATACGGATGTTGGCGCTCACGTGCTCTTCTTTCGAAGTGAAATCGGGTGCGGCAATGCATTTGACTGTGATTCAGATCTCGGTCCTGGTGCTAACCTTTTTCGCATGGTGAGGCGCGCCCTTGGTGGAGTGCTATCCCCAGGTGGCTATGTGCAATTGTCTATGGGTGCTACGGTGATTGGTGCTAAGCGTCTGCCTGTGGCTTGTGCTAGGCATAGAGCGCCTTCATTGCTCTTCGTGCTGCAAATGATGCTTGTCTATGTATTTTGACGGTTTGAGCTGATTGGCAGCAACTTGGTGCAATTTCGCCTGGTACTCTCGCTTACCTTGGGTCAATGACTACGCAATTTTTGGGTGTGTCCCATCCCTGGATGTCTGAGTAGATGTCAATTTGTCCAGGTGTTTTTCTGGGAACATGTTATTTCCCTGTAAATCTGTGGTGGAAAACCCACTACTCTTATGTCAATATGGCATTGCAAGCCGTCCAGGTGGCATTTCTGATTATGTGGGGGTGCAAGTGATGGACTCAACATTTGCACTTTCCTTGGAGGACATGTTTCATTTAGACAAACGATCCCATGAACACCATGGTTGATCGTCAAGGACACGTTCGCGTGGACATCGTGTGCTGCCTTCGCCCTAGGGCCGGGGCAGTGCACTTCTTCTTCAAGGAAATAGGCCTTAATTCAGGTTGGTGAAACATTATAATTTACCCAGATATATGCTAGCATAAAGGGGGTATGGGGGGTATATTGATGGTAAATGTTACCATATATATTAACCTACCAACTAGCCTCTGGTTATGACTGTTACATAGCCATGGAATAGATGGCTGGCCCATAGAAATAGATGATTTTCCCAGCGAACGAAACCTCCATTTATGGTTGGGATTTTCCATGGCTATGTTAAATAACCAAATGGTATCATATATGTATATATATATATGCTAACATAAAGGGGGTATATTGATGGGATCCATGTTACCAATATAGCAGCACCATGGATCCTATGGGTATTAACCTACCAACTATTATTTGGGATGATCTTGGGGATCGTTTAAATTCTTGGGTTTGCCACACTGTTGACATTTTATACATGTGTCCCAAAACCATCCAAAATAAGGGAGCTCCCAACCCATTCAAAAAAAACATGCGGTTTGACCAAGATGTCAGTCGCATTTAAGCTGGTCAGCTGGTCAGCGAATCGGCAAGTGAAACCGTTGAGTTTGGGATATCCCTCATTCTGAAACAATTCATAAATAGGAATGGGTCAAAAATGGTCAAAATCTTGTACCCTGAAAATGGTATTCTGGTTGGTGGTTTGGAGCATTTTTTCCATATATTGGGAATAGTAATCCCAACTGACGAACTCATATTTTTCAGAGGGGTAGGTATACCACCAACCAGTATTTATAGGTATTAATCCATAGCCAAGGACTTGGACTGGTCAGACCCAGCAACTAAAATATAAACTCATCAGGTGGCGGACCCTTCACCACGAGTAGCGATCATATCCGATGTGCAAACAATCTTGTTTAGAGTCCAGGCTCCGGTTTGTTTTCAACCGGAAAGATGTGCCATTGGCAACCGCTAAATTACGAAACATCTCATTTTTCAATGGTGCGAAAGCTGCATTTCTATCTTTTTGTGGGTTACCATAATTCTATATTGCCCATGGTCTGTCTGAAGGTCTGTCTGAAGAAATCACCAAAATCTTGACTGCATCAGTCAGAGGGACCGACAGCGGGCTGTGACAGGCGACTATTCCAGATCGCTCCTATGCGGGTGTGTTCAGTGAAACTTGGCTTTGAGCATCTGGGGATTTGAGGGAAGGTGTGTCCCCGCAGACAGGAAGCAAGTGCACATATCAAATGCAATCAAAGACACAGTTATAGAATCTGCAAGTTATGTGACAGTGAATATCAACATCGACAAACATGTCTCAATGAGTCTCCTGTCGTATTTGTTTGGGCCACTGCCAAGAAAGAGTTTTTAGTGCCCCCTCCATACGGCGGTCGAAACATCTTGATCCCAGATTGTCCGAACTTCTAGCAACTGCATTTCAGAAATGGCACAATTGGGGGAGTGTTTGGTGAAATGCGCCATACTACGTCCTACTCTGGTGCTATAGATGCCATTGGTTGGTTGATTTTCATAGAGGGTTTGAAGAAACCCCTTTGACAACAGGTAAATTACTTTACCAAAAGGACATTATTGTCTGGTGCCCGTGGCCAGCAGTTCTGTAAGCAAGCAGAAGTCATCCTTACTGCAAGTTTCTTCGGCGGCACATGTCCCCTTGGATCCTCAGACAACACCTTTTCTTTTCGTTCAGGGATCCAAGGCGAATTTTTCTACGGAAAACATCAGAACACAAGGTTCAATCACAAGTGAAGTCATAGAAGTGTTGCTGGAGATGACTTTCAGCAATTCGAAACCACATGAAACCACTGAGAAACCACAGATTTCGAGCCCAGGAGTGCATCGAGTTTTGTAAGAAGAACGGTGCTTTCGACCCGAAGACCATGGGGGCTTGCCCAAATGTGGGACTCATGGCCCAGAAGGTGCAAGTGCTCCAACCTCCCGGGCTGTTGCGAGCAGCCCTGAACATATTTTTCAGTCACATCATTTGTATCCCCACTTGATGGTTAAATCAAGTTAGATCCCATAGAATATCTTCACTGGTTGGTGGTTTCAAACATGAATTTTATTTTCCATTTCATATATGGGATGTCATCCTTCCTGTTGGCTTTCATATTTTTCAAGATGGTTGTTGCACCACCAACCAGTTCATTGAATTCGGTAATAAAATGGTGATTATCCATAGTTATATCATTTAATAGGTGATATCAATAATACCCATAGGATCCATGTATGGTATATATGCTAACATTGGGGGTATATTGATGGTAAATGTTACCATATATAGCATACATGGATCCTATGGGATATAGTTCGATCCCATAGAATATCTTCATTGAATTCTCACTTTCAGTCCTCGACCATGGCCACGTCATGCCACGTCATGCCACGTTATCACAGGCGGAGGAGTACGGCTCTCATCCGACCACCTTTGAGATGAAGGTGGGGAAACTGTCGGTGAGCAGTGGCTGGGTTTTTTCGATTCGTTGGTGGTACAAAAATTGGGGGTTGAACAACCATCGAAAATCATCAAAAAATTGGGGGATATGTTTGTGGGTAATAACATATAATAACTGTAAATGATGGTTGGTTGATGACTAGTTCGGGGATTCTATCCAGATCTATCCAATATATTGCGGATTTTCACAATCCATGAATTGTGAAATCCAATTTACATCTATTAACCAGCCAGTCTTTTTAGGGACGACAATTCGGGTTCTTGAACTCTGCTCAAGTGACTGTTGTCTGAAGATGCTTGAAACATGGAACATCATGGAAGCCTGTTCTTATCCGGGTTAAGCCTGGATGAATAGTTTACCCTCTGGTAAACGTACAAAAAACTATGGAAATCACCATGCTATTAATGGGGAAAATCCACTATAAATTGCCATTTTCAATAGCTTTTTGTATGTTTACCAGGCCGGGTATATAATACTTTGTATGGGGGTTTCCTAAGTCATAGGGCTACCCCATAAATCATCCAAGTCATTAGATCATGACTTAGTATTGAAACCTATGGTGACTTGGGGTAAACCCCATGGCTTAGGAAACTCCCACATACTTTTGTCATCTTTTGTCTTTATACATAGCTAGGTCAATCTTACATGGATACAAACTAATCCTAACTGGTCTTTTGGTATCAATGGAAATATCTACTAACCAGCAGAAATATTATTTTTTTGCAGGCTATCTAAGATTGGCAATGATAGGAAATCTACGTTTTATTTTGTTGGCAGACGTTTTTAGACGCAGAAAATCCGCAAAGCGTCATCTCAGATGGTATCCTGAGGATTTCGGCATGTTTCATATGTAACCTTTAAGAAGATACCAACTATATATATATAATTATGTATATATACTCAATTGATACACATATAAATCAAATTTTATTTGATCTATATGATGATATCATATGGGAATGCATCAAAACCTATATATATATACACATAATATTCCTGTTATTTTTTGGCGGATGAACATCCATTTACCATGCATACTGCAGCAGCTGTGGCTCTTCGCACCAGGAAGACGGCACCATTCGCATCGTCGAGGAGGGCTCCGGTAAGGTACTGCTGGGGCACCGCGTGCAGAAGGGAGCTGCTCGGCGACGAGGTTTGGGGGAACCACGAGGGTCAAGGGGTCAAGGGACATGGGTACCCGGCCTGGTAAACATACAAAAAACGATGGAAAATCACCATTTTTCATGGGAAAAGTCACTATTTCTATGGCCATTTTCAATAGCGAACTGTTAAATTACCAGAGGGTATAGTCCGACTAATAAAGAGGAATCATCCAACCAAGACTCAATGGCCATTCCAGGATCCAACAGATGGAGGTACCTACCATATATAAGGCCTATTTTTTAGGGAATATCCCCAGAAAATATGGCCTTATATGATACAGTACCTCCATTTTAGGATCATGAAATTCCCATTGAAAGACTGGTTGGTGGTGACTGGACATGTGGATGAATTCTATGGTCTATGGTAGATAAAACGAACTACTGGTAGTTAATGGGTATGATTTCATGGTTTATAAACCAGCAAACACTGGTTGGTGGTGACTGGAACCATGGAATTTGATGATTTTTCCATATTTTCCCACATCTTGGGGAACATGTGAATTCCATAATTGACTTTCACTCCATCATTTTTCAGAGGGGTAGGTGGCTCAACCACCACCAAGGATATCATGTGATCCTCAGCCATAACTTGGGGATACAGCCGGGGGTATAACTTTCCCCGGCTGTGAACCCACAACGACTTGGAGGTTTCGACCCAGTCACAACTGGCTGTCATCATCCAGTTGTCATTCGACCATTTGGTTATCCTCTGGTTTCAACATACAAAAAGCGACATTTTTCAAATGGCCCAGTCGAAATAGTGGATTTTCCCATTAAAAAATAGTGATTTTCCCATCAGTTTTTTGGGACTCTTTGCCAGGCCGGGTAGTAAAACGAAAACCACCATGACCTGGGGATGGGTGCGTTTTTATAACTCCAAGAACTCACGAAGTGGGTACTATTGGTACGCTTAAATAACTAGGCTACTATAGTTACTATAACTATAGTTTTTGGCAATAGTTATGTTTTTTTTTTAACCAACTTACATTTCACTCGGCTATTGTACGCAAATAACTATATAGTTATGGGGGTTTATAAACCAACGTTCACATCACGTTTGGGGGCACCACATTGGAATTATTTTACTTGTACTATCCCAGCCGAAACTATGCAGCAAACAATTGAGACCCAGAAAACCGCGAACAAAAGTGGGGGATATTTTACGGAGAAACAACCCGTGATTTACTTAGACAAAGGTTTTGCCTATAATATTATTATTATCATCATTATTATTATGTTCATCAGTTTTATTATTCTCATTACTATATCATAATTATATATATATATATATGTATATATGTAGCAACAAAAAAGGGATTTGATTTGCCCCAAGAACGTGGGGAGAGATATTTGCTCATCTTCAGGTGAGCAAACTCGGACTGAAGATCGGTTGATGATCTTTCAGTGAGATTGTCACAAGAATGGACCACCGATTAGAAACGCAAGGACCCTGAAAAATGGGAAAGTGACCAAACAAAACAGAATCAGAATCAGGTTTTTTTCATGGGTGGAGGGTGCTACCAGAGGAGGCAACTAGCAATTCCTTTTTTCAAGAGTGAAAATGATCTACGAAGCTGCGACTTTTCATTGCTAGGTTGGAGTTGATTGATGTTGACTGTCTGATTGTATGAGATGTGTTTCAAGGGGTGTGACTTGGCCCAATAACATCTTATGGTGAATCTCTATTTGACCCTGCTGCCAAGGACATTTGGCGATCCTGCCAAACCAAGGTCGGTGTTTCAAGTTTCGTGAGGGAGACTTGTAGCCAGAGACCGCGATGATGGTTCATTTGTTTTAGAGTTTTGTCAGTAGAATGGACCTTTGCGACCCACAAAAAAAACAACGGCTGTTCTTCCTTTGGCACATTTACCCTGCCATCCGGAGCATTGCAGGATGCCCCCATCAAGGATTGGGTGAAGTTGGCAGTGCACAGGCAACAGTGGCTGGGTGGCGGGGCGGAAAAGAAACATGGCATGGACTAGGCCCCCGCTTGGTGGCTCACCTCCCCCGGCTGTAAGTGGACTAGCTCTACTTACCCATACTTACCCTACTTGTAACTGGGATGAGCCACCAAGCAGTTATAAGTTTATCATAGTTCAAACCCATTGACCGGTGTTGCGAAAATATCAATGGGAATTCCAGGATCCTAAATTGGAAGTATGTTAGTACCATATAAGGCCATATTTTCTGGGGATATTCCCTTACATAGGCCTCAAAAATAGGCCTTATATATATATGGTAGGTACCTCCATCTGTTGGATCCTGGAATGGCCATTGAAAATAGTATAAGTCCCATTGCTGACCGGCTAAAGAAACACCACCGGGCAGGTGCAGGGAGAACAACTTCCCCAACAACGACAAGCCTTGCGAGGGGCCCCAGTTGAGCTTCGCGTTTTTGGTGTTTTTGGACCTTGTGAAACCAAGGGGTGAGTCGAAATTTCAGACCAGATCTAAGGTCATCATTCGTTTGTTACGACCATGTTGATCGAGATTTCAAATGATCCTGGATTTCATATATGACTTATGCCACAGGGTCGAAAACTGCAGGTGTAGACGTTTTCCCATTTTCATATTTGGGGATCTTGCAACTCTTGTTCGACGAGGTTTTCTTGACTCATTGGCAATTCATTGGCAATTCATTAAAAAAATCATTGGCTTCAAACCGATTCAAACCCTGGTTTCTCTACGTTTCTCTCTGGTTTTTTTTAGTTGCTTGACCCGCCTTAGGGATCTTAGGGCCTTGGTTCCCGCCTTCCCCCACAGGCAAGGCGATCTTCTGGTTAGATCCTGCTCGTTCCCACGATTGCAACATCATTGCCAAGGTGGTTCCCCAAGAAAAACACGGGGTGCTGCTGATTTCAGTGGTCTTTTCAAGGAAAAGAAGACTCAATATGAGCTGAAAAAAGGGGGTTTCCCAAGTCATGGGGGTAGCCCTAAATTAATTCTCCAGCATTCGACTATTTTAGTATTGAAACCTATGGTGTTGGGGATCTCCCATTGACCCCATGTTATGGATCTATGCAGATAAGCCAAAGAACATGTACAATGCACATGATAAGACTAGACAAACCAAGCATGACTAAATTAACTGATTGGTGGTTTGGAACATTTTCTATTTTTCCATTACATATGGGATGTCATCCTTCCCATTGACGAACTCATATTTTTCAGAGGGGTAGGGCTCAACCACCAGCCAGAATAGCTAATTAACCATCATTCAACCATATAATAACCATTAATATTAACCATTATTAACAGTATATTCCCAACCAATGGTAGGTTGAAAACCCCATCAACTGCATAAACTCAAAACTGCAGCCAAGCCCCATCTCTTTTCGCGCAAAAAAAATCTCGTCCCATCCCTCTGATCTCAATTATCCGCATTGTATGCTCCCAGTCATATGTGGAAACAAAACCCCTACATCCACCATGGTTGATATTGGGGATGTTTTTTAGGACCGAACGGGACGGGATGATTTTGTACGATTGGACCCCCCCCATATCGGATGGGAAAAACTTTAAACCATGGTTTCCGAATGAGATTTTCCCAAAACAAAACAATCCATTGATCTATATAAATCCATTCATTCTGAAGCATTTTTGAGAAAAAATCCACCAATCCATTGATGCTTTTCAAAAAATCCATGGTAATATATATCTGCCTTAAATTTCTCCACCATCTTTTTCTTGATGCCTTAAATCTCCAGATCTGCAAGCTCACCAAGCTCACCAAGCTCGCGCCAATGGCGCCCTGCGGCAGGTTTTGAAGTACCTTCCGGACTACGACACTAAGGGTCTGGATATGGAGATTATGAGCCCGGCCGAGGTCGCTTCGACTGTCGAGTCGATTGTCGTTAGTCGGATTCAAGGGCACTCAAGGGCACTCAAGGGCACTCAAGGGCACTCAAGGGCACTCAAGGGCACTCAAGGGCAACCAAGCAAAAATTTCTCAAGGAATACAAGAACTGGTTGGTGGTTTCAAACATGACTTTTATTTTCCATTTCATATATGGGATAATCCTTCCCATTGACGAACTCATATTTTTCAAGATGGTTAAAGCCACCAACCAGATAAAATATGATTTATATAATGGCTACTTCATAGGATATAGAAGCAATATGATTGCTGATTGGTGGTTTGGAACATTTTTCATTTTCCCATATATTGGGAATAATAATCCCAACTGACGAACTCATATTTTTCAGAGGGGTTGACACCACCAACTAGAATATCATTGTATTCCTCTAATACATGATTGTATCAATTATATCCCATGATATTAATTTATCCCATTATATGGGTATTTCTTTATGGGATATAGAAGCAATATGAACAACATACTAGTATGAACAATGTATGAACGATATGGGTTTGCCTGAACATATGGGTTTGTCTGAACCAAAGTTTTAATATCCCATAGTATAGTTGGGAAAGTATCTATGATTGATCGATATCAGAAGTATGTTGCCATTACTAATGGGATTAGATATCCAACATACTATAACATACTGGTATATCAATATATCTCTATAATCCCATTGAATATCCCATAGTATAATCCCAGTAAAGATCCATGTTTTAGCCATTATATAACGTATAGATATGCATAATGCATGGGGGGTTCCCTTAAAAAAAAGGGGTTACCCGCAGTCATCATCCAAGTCGTCAAAGCATTTTTTCTTTGTATTGAAAGTATTTAAGAAACAACCCTGGTGACGACTGGGGATCCCCCAGGACTTAAGAAACACCCAGGCATGCCCTCTGGTAAACTAACATAGCTATGGAAAATGGGTGATTTGTAGTTGATAGACCTATTCAAAATGATTATTTTCCAGTTCGCTATGTAACAGTCATTACCAGGCCGGGTATATGCAACGAACTGGTTAACCGGTTAAGCAGTCGGTGGTTGTATTCCAAGATTTGCCCTTGTCCACCATGGTTCCATGGGAAATGGGATGATCCATGACCCACCAGAAAGTGCCATCCCCATATTCAACATCCCCATTGTGTCATTGTATGGTCCCAACAGATGTCTCAATTCGCTATAGTAAACCATCGGTTATTATGATGTTTCTGGGGGTTGTTTCATATTAGGAGGATGGGTTGGTAGTAGTCTAGGTGTACACCGTGATATGCTTGCTGCTGAAAACCAGCTGGTGAACTGGTGGCTGCAGCCTAGGTGACTAGGTGCTTCGTCCTGGCTGATTTCTCTCCATGTATGCCTGGTAGATTTATCTGTCGTCCATGCCTAGAGGAGTCATCTTACTATGATATTTAAAAAATATCTACTGAGATCATGTAATATATACATATATATATATATACATATGCATATCCAATATCATCCTACCATTTATTTGATGTCCCGCTCGGAGATATTTTTTGAATATCCCTGCTATATATACGTATATATATATACAATGTATTATTGGATATATATATATATATACTATATATATATATTTATGTACAGGATATATTAACATATACAGTAAATGCATTTTTCTTGATTTCCCTTTTCTTTTTTGGGGGACGTAGCAGTTCCATTCCACAGCTCTGTGATGTTCCAACGGCCAGGCCATGCGAGTGACCTGTGAACGAGCCAAGCAGGGGCTCAACACCATCACGGTGACGGGCAGCTTGGATTGCTTGGATTCTGGCCCCTGCCGACCCTGGAAAAGAGTACCCTCTGGTGAACTAACAGTTTGCGATGGAAAATAGTTGATTTGTAGTTGATATACCTATTCAAAATGATGATAAACTAACATAACTATGGAAAATCACCATTTTCAATGTGTAAATCCACTATTTCTATGGCCATTTTCAATAGCAAACTGTAACAGTCATTACCAGAGGGTACCAGGACACATCATGGTTTAATGTTCTTTGAATGGGATTAAACCAACAATGGGGATTTATAGGGATATCATGGGGGATATAATAGGACATACCCTCTGGTAAACTATGGTAAACTAACGTTTTGCCATGGACTTTTCACCATCTTTGATAGGTAAATCAACTATTTCTATGGGCCATGTTCGATAGCTATGTCACAGTCATTACCAGAGGGTATACCATTATATATCCTAATAAATCCCATAAATCCCATTGAATCCCATTAAATCCCATTGAATCACCATTAAAATCCCATTTTCAATAGCGATTTTGTCATTACCAGAGGGTAACCAGGACCTGGAAATGCCTTGCTGATCTTGTGCCGTGATGGGCCGAGGAGTGCCACAAAGCTTTGCTGGATTGTGTCATGAATGTGTAAGCCGTAATGAACAATCGTTCCCACAGGATCCATGTATGGTATATATGCTAACGTTTGGGGTATATTGATGGTAAATGTTACCATATATGGCATACATGGATCCTATGGGATTTGTGATGATACATGATGATTATGTTGTTTTTTAATGATACTTATATATATATGTATATATATATACTGTCAATGAAAGCAGATGTGGTCCTATGCCAAGGCAACGTTTTGCGTGACTACCTCACTGACCTCTTTCCCATTTTGGAGCTGGGGACCAGCGCAAAGATGCGACTCGCATGGTGCAGGGCTTCGGCTGTTGGTATCTGTTGGTATCAGTTGATCGCGGAGCGAATGTTTTCATTAGGCCACCGAAGATAAGCAGCTGACTTACAACTTCGTTACCCTCTGGTAATTTGTTACACAGCTATAGAACATCACCATTTTTAATAGGTAAAGCATCTATTTCTATGGGCCATTAGCTATGTTAGTTTACCAGAGGGTAACCAGGGAACTATTGTTGATGGGTCAACATAAATCATCAAACAGAACTGGGGGGGCCCTCACCCTATAGAGACCTCTGATCACACAATAGTCTACATTCAGAGAGTTGCACACAAGTAGCTCGAGCCGGACAATACCTGGTTGGTGGTTTCAAACATTTTTTCCATAATTTTTTTTGCACAGCTCTTTGGGACTGATGTTGCTGCTGGCTCGGAACAAATTCTGCCAAAACGGTTCGGACGTCAGCCGCCGTAGTCTGGCCCAATTTCGGTGCCAAAAACACGACAGATCATCGTGCAGCACCTCTGGAAAAAGTCAGGGTCCATACCAGCGTCTGTGCGTGCTGGATGATCACGGAACCACTGACAAAAAGAAACGGCGAGAGCGCGATTCATCGCCGGTGGGTACTCCTTCAATGGAGACGTCTTCCATGTGCCATTCTCGGCTTTGCCAATCGCGCTGCGCTTTGGCAGCTCAGAAGCGATCTGATGAGCTCGAAGTTCACGTCGAAGCCCAGGCAGGTTCAGCGCGAGAAGGCGCGTAGGTTTCGGGGAGAAGGCTCCCAGCAAGCCCTGAGCAAGGTCGATGAACTCAACCCCATTCAATCTCGCCAGCATCTGCATGAGTGCCAATCTCCAAATGGACGGACGTGATGGTTCTTCCGGTTCCTGTGGGTGCTCTAAAACGCCAAAACCACCAACACATGCAAGCGTGATGAGGAGGAAGACCGAAAAGAGCAACAATTCATTCCCTGTTGCCACCTGTTGTGCTTCACGCAGGCTGAGCGAAGAGAATCCCCAGAGTTCTTCGCGATCTCGAAGGGGACGAGGACCTCGTTCAGAGCCTGCCTGATTGGTCACGAACCTGGCCTGTGACCAGGTCTCGCATGGAGGCCCACATAGAGCTCCGCAAACCCATCCTGCTCGTGCTCCTTGAAGCCAAAAGTTTTGCGTGTCAGTCCGTCTGACATCGCCCCAGTGTTGGTCGATGACCAAATCCAGCGATACAACGCAAAGCACCGAACCGTCAGGACATAGTTGATCAAATAGCTGCTCCAGAAAGAATTGAAGGTCCCCTTCACGCCTTCTGCCGGAGAAAACGTCTAGGAATACTCTCTCTCTACTGCAGGGCCGCGGAATGGAATGTGCTTCATTGAGCGGCCGCATTTGTCTGAACTCGTCCTCTAACTGCTCCAGTGTCTCTTGTGAACCCATTCCTTGCTCTCTACAGGGGAAAAAAGGCCACGTCGAGGGATCCATCAACCGCACAATTCTATGCTCAATCAGCTCAATGAAATGCGAGCTGTGCTCCAGCTCTGCATGATGAAGAGCTTCAAGAAGACTTCGCAGAGTCCGCACACATGATGTCCAGGAGATAGGAAGGGCCTGGATCAGCTGTCTCAAATCATCCTCAAAATCAGGCAAAGCGTCTTCCGTCAATTCAACAATCTTCAAAGAAGCCGTCTCAAATAACTCCAGGTGGTCAATCTCAAAGTCTTTGGGCGGCACAAGGGCCTGTCGGGGTCCCGCCGCCTGTGTTGGTGGGAGACGTCCATCCCATGAAGCGAGCTGAGCCACATCTTGTGCCGAGCCATGTCCCGGCGCAGGGGGAAGACAAAGCTTGCGTCCGAGAAGTTGTTGGCGGCAAGCATCTGCACGAATCAAGTGAGCTTTGAGTTTCCCATGCGAAAAATATTCTTTCAGACATGCTCCACATTGTGACCCTTGAAACAGTGACCGAACCGGATGAAAAAGGCCGTGCTTCCGATTCATATGGGCCCCTTCTCCGGCAAAGCTCCGACAACTCACCCCACATTGCATGCAGCCAAAAAATGTGTCTGCAGTGGAGGGCAAGAAGGCGGTGGACTTCTGCTTCTTCCATAAACCAAAGTCCTGCAGCAAAGAGCGAATCTGCAGATGTGCTTGGGTACAAAGGAAGCGTCGAGAAGCTACCAGGATGGAATGTTCGCGTGCTCTCCGCAGAAGCCTTCTCCAATATCCTCGATGATGTTGAATCACTTCTATCCAGCGCGCGGTGTGATCGAAGGGATTGCCAAGCTTGCAGGTGTTGGAAAGTTGATCCCAGAGCCATTGAAGATCATCTCTCACAAGGTCCAGCCACGCTTGGTCTCGATTCAAAAGTCCCCAGTGAGCTGAGGGCCCAATCGTGAGCAGAGAGCCCAGGTAGCTCAAACGCTTCATTCTCAACAAAGTGGTCGGCGCTGGCATCCCTGTGCGATGTAGAACTTCATCGTCAGAGACATGCATGTCAGAGGGACATCGAAGAAGTCTCTTGTAGAGTCGAATGACCGCACAATGAAGGTACTCCTTCGTTTTTTGGTCTTTGATACACCAGGTCTCAGAACCAAATAGCAAACGGCTGAGGATCAAGCTGTTGAAGATCTCAGAGCGCTTGTCATGGCTGATGCCCTCATTTTGATAAATGAGTTTCCTGTGTTTGTTGAAGCTCTGGTTGGCAATGGCGATGCGTCTCCTGATCTCAGATCTGAGATCACCTGAGTAGTGTGTCAATCCTCCCAGGTGCAAATAGGAGGTGACTACGTTGATCTTATAGACCTCGTATTCCCCGACGGCTTCCAGTGCCCCAGAAGCTTGAGGCCCAAACAACTGCTGGCGACACTGCTGAGTGCCCGGTCCTCGTGGTTTGAAGAGGATCTCAGTCTTACCAGAGTTCAGATTGGGTGTCATAGCATGGGCCCGAAAAAGGTCAAGGATCGTGCTGGTCGCGATGGCGAGGTTGGATAAAAGCTTATCATTGTTGGATGCTGTGAGCGGGATGGCCAGGTCATCCATCCAGCATGGTCCAATCATCACTTGTCCTTGAAGATCAGCATTTGGAAAGCCTTTGGCATGAAGATCAATTGCCGGCTCCTGTGGGAACTTCGCCAAAATGTCCAGGGGCTCAATCACTGCTTCGAAATTGCGCAGGACTCGGGACATTAAGTACCCGAAAACCACATCAGCGTATGAATCACCCGGCCGAGAGCCATGGATCGTGCGCACTCGGTCAGCCTGACCAGGCAACGCAAAGAACGTATCTGTATGCAAGGCTTGAATGGCTCGTTTGGCGGTGCAACTGAGCTTCGCATCATCAACAGCGCTGGGCGCTTGTAGATGGGCATGAAGGTCTTGCAAGATCTGATGATCAAGGCGAAGGCGTGCCGCCATAGTGGCAATGTGCTCATCGCTCCACGAGCCAGCGATCGCAAGTGGGCGAACAACTCTATAAAAAGCCTCCTGCAAGTCAATGAACAAGACCGCCGTTGGTTGCCCCCTAGATGCAAAAAGACGCAAAAAGGCTCTGACCAGATGCCCTCCAACAACCACAGAGATGCCTTTGCGCCCACCAAGCTGTTGCGCATGAAGGTAGGTCTGGTAGAGGTCCGTCTGTTTGCTGCGCAAAGCTTTGTGCAGTGTCTTGCCAACCATCGAGGAAATAAGTATGGAGCGAAACGCTTGACAACAATCCTTACTCATCTTTCCTTTCCAGATGGGGATCAGGAAGCCCCCCTTGTGGTCCAAGGGCTCTTGTCCTTGAATGGAAACTTTCAAAAGCAGTGCGTAGAGCTGTTTAGCCATGGCTGCAGGGCAAAAACGCAAGAGCTCCGATGGAATACCATCCATCTCTGATGCCTTGCCAGCGGCCACATGTCGGCATGCATGCTCAAGCTCGGTCAAAGAAGGCATCTCCGTGATGTCCAAGTCCACAACAAAGCTCCGAAGTGTCTCCAAATTGGAGCGCCAGATTCTTCGCTGTTCAGAGATCTCCATTCTTTGGCCTCCTTCCATTTCGCTGAAAAAATTGATCCAACGAGTCAGGGCCGCCTCTTGTGACTGACATGGGACGCCATTGTCGTCCTTGATCAGAGGCAAAGGTGCAAGTCCCTGTCGAAGCTTGTTCGCAGGTCCCATAAATGGACGCAGTTGGCGCTGAATATCCGCAGCTGTGGTAGAAGAGCCAAAGTCATCCACAGTTTGCCGCAGAACCTTCGCTTTGCTGGAGGCAATTTGGGCTCGGAGTTCAGAGGCTTTGCGTCGAAATCCAAGGCCATGTTTCAAGATGCCCACACGCAATGAAGAACCAAAGGTGAAGGAGGGCGAGGTATCCCAGGTCGTCTTGTGTCTCCATGCCCAAAAGATGCGTGCCAACGTCTCCCTCCGCATCAATTGCCGCAAATATTTGAGCTCCTCCCTATGGCGCAGCTTGACCTTTCTCAACTGCCAGATGGTGTCATCAATGTAGGGGCGAGCAGGACCACGCCTTGGTTTGGGGCACAGATGGCGAAGTTGACTGTGGAACTGGTCGTTGAGCTCCTGAAGGTGGGTCTCAACATTGGTGTGCCAAGGGCTGACCGCAAAGGAGCGAAAGCCTCGTGGCAATGTTGATTTGATTTTCGTTCTGTCAAATCTCCCAGAAAAGCTGTCAGGCTGAGCAACCCATTGTGAAGTCACCTTCCATTGAAGCTCTACTGCATAGACAGAGTGGTCAACAACCTGGTTCCCAAGGTCAAACTCTTCCAGCACTTTGGAACGTTGGCATCTGTCTTGCCAACAGGAAGGAATAAGCACGTAGTCAATGGTGAATTCCTCCTGCGAAGGTGAAGTCCACGTGCAGACTGTACCTTCATGTACTGGACTTGCAATGGGCGCACAAAGCTGGAAGTTCTTCATGAAATCACAAAGCAACGACGTGCTGGACGAAGTCCGGAAGGTGGTGGCAAAGAAGTTCTCCTCCTTGGGCCCTCCAAGACCAGCGTTGGCGTCAGTGCAGACAAAGAGTGGTGTGTGATCCTCTTTGACAGCGGCCAAAATGTCCTGGGTACCCTGCCACCAAAGTGTTCTTTCCGAAAGGCTGTAGCCACTATGCGGAGCATAAGCCACGAGGATCCAGACATCGAAGAGGTCATGTTGGACCCGAACCAGCAATCTCCGATGATCACGATGGGCTACGGTGAAGTGCTGTCGGGCCAAACAAATATTCTTACCACCAGACAAGGCAATAGGTTGCCTGAGGTTGCACCAGAGTTCAACTCCTCCTTGATTGTTTTCACTGCCAGAGGCCAAACGCAAAACTCCATGTTGAAAGGATGAACCTTCCTCTGAGCGTGTTTCTTGCAAGCCCAAGAAGTTGAGGTGGAAATCGCAAAATTGAGTACGGAGATACTGCAACTTCCCTGAGAAGCCCTGTGCTCCGCGTCCCAGAGTCAAAACATTCCCAGTCGCAATGCTGATGGTGAAGTTAAACAGTTTGCTCCGTAAGGGTCGTTGTGTTGGCTCTGCAGGAGGTGTTTCAGGCGGCAGATCAGGTGGAGGCACATTGAAGCTTGTGCCCTGAAAGCAGGGTGTCCCAGCTGAGGCGCCATGTAACATCCAAAGGTAAGGCAGCAGGGGGCGCCAAACCGAAAGCTGGAGCGCAGGTCTGCGGAGAAAGAACCCCCTTCGGCCCTCTTGTTTTGCACCCCAATCGCAGAACTCATTGAAAGGATCGCCAGCGTGACCAGGCACATGCTCCAGCCCAAAGGCCTCTTTGCCAAGGGCAGTCTCGAGCAGTTGAGCGCTTCCTCGAAGAACCTGAAAGGAGGTGTCGCATTGAAGTGAGCCGATTTCTCCTTGAGCTTGTTGAAGTGCAAGCATCGAATCGCTGCGAAAGAGCGTAGGGATGTTGGAATTCTGTCCAATCCTCCATAACATCGCCCAGGAAAGGGCTTCCCTTTCGGCGATGGCCGATCCAATTCTATCTGCCCCCAATGACCATTCATGGTCCAACCCATAGCGTACTTGATGAGCAGACCAACCAATGAACGTCAGGTCCGATGTGGAGGAAGAAGTGTAGGTCTCGCCCAGGACGAGAAAACACCATGCATCAGGTATACCAATCTCTTCGTTCAACTGCGGGGCAATGTGTCTGTTGCGGGCCTGTGAGGAACCATCCACATAGATCACCAACCGGTCGAAGTGATTGTGGGAGGCCAAAGAGGCAAAACGCTGTAGACACACTTCTGGTAGATCAAGTCCATCGAGGGTCTTGCACAAGGTCCCTCTGGATGAAGTGTAGAACGCAAGCAAGTCATCACAGGAGATGTTGCAGTTCAAAACGCATGTCTCATTATCAGCACGATGATCCTCTGGATTGAACATCTTGTCGGGCAGTCGACGAGGTTGCTGTGGTGGCCAAGGTGGAAGGATTTTGGCTGGCTGTTCATGAGTCTGCATCTCACCATTGGCTACCGTGAATTGCACTTCAATGAAGCCTGAGGACAACGGCTGACACTCCAGGATAACTGCCTTCTCAAATCCAAGCTTGTAGAGATGTTTCATGTGGTCCAGATCAGAGCAGCACATGCCCGGCTGTGAGTGCAGATGAACCTTCCAAGGGTCCTCCTTGCTGTTGTATACAAAGTGGGCCAAGTCCTGAGATGGCGTGTCAACAGGATGCCCGCACAGCGCGACCAAGCCATTGGAGAGGAGTGAAATATTGGTAATGATGCCAAAAGACAGAAGTTCCTGGGTCACCGCAGTTGCAGTAACTGGCGTTGGGATCTCCACAAAAGAGGGAAGTGGCGGCAGCTCCGCAGTGACCGGCACGAGGTGGACCGCCTGCGTCGCAGGAGGAGGCCCATGGGTGTGAGCCACCAGCCCATGTGTTAGGCGCCTCTCTCTGCGGGTAAGAAGACGAGTACCAATTTGGAGAAGATGAGTCGAGCTCGAGCTCGATACTGCAACAGTCTCCCCAGGGAATGGTGCTTCTCGTCGATTGAGCTGCAAAATAATGCCAGCCCCGTCTCTGATGAGTTCAGGATGCCCAAGCTGAAGAGGTCGATGACGAAGCCATGCGCTGCATGTCATGGAGGCTCCAGGAAGAAGGCATCGAGCTTCAAGGCCGAGGCCGTAGATCAGACGTTCCAAAAGAGCTTGGTCTTGAGTGGTGATCGCAATTTGCTGAATGATGTCGGTTCTAATGCCGTTGGATTCAAAGACCGAGACCAAGCAGGATGAAAGAGAATCTTGGGGATTTTGAACCAAGAGAAGGTGCGCCGCAATCTCAAGGTCTGCATTGGGAGGTGCTGGTGCCACAAGATGAATCAAAATTGGTGCTCCCGGAAGCTGTAAATCGGACCATGCCTCTCGCAAGGCGCGCTCCCAAGTGTCAAAGTCTTGGAAAAGACGTACCACTCGTGGCTGTCTGCAGGTATGTAATTCCTGATTGTGCTGATCTACAAACCACGTGACCACAGAAGTGGAAGCAACTTCGTCCTCCCAACTAAATGCGGTTCTCAACCAGTGCTCATGGAGGGCTTGTAGATTCTCAGGCCTTACGTCTACAGGTTGTTGGTCCGGACAAAACGGAGGTGCATCAGGATTGAAGGTGAATGCCGCAGGTAAAGGACTCCATTCAGGCTCCCAATGAGATGGTGAATGATCGCCTGCTGGTTGTTGCATGAGGTCACTGATGTCACTGTCTCCTTCCGGTGCCGCAAATTGAAGGGCATGTTCACGAATCTGTATAACAATGCTGCAGCCTGAGTCCACATAGTCGAAGTCCACCATGCTGAAAGGAATGCCCCCACGTTGCACCGAACAAAACTTGAAACGGCACTCCACATGAAGTTCAGTAATCCGCAGAATCATCTGCGCTGACACCATGGCTGAAAGTGAAAAGGCCGCATGCTCAATGCTGGCCCCTCTGAAATCCGCAATGTGGCTGGAAATGAGGGCTGCCACAGTGTCAGGTCGAGGTGCCTGCTCAATGATGAAATGTGCCAGAACGCATTCCATTGGTGTACAAGGTGGTGATGGCCGCACCAGGAAGACCGTGATGTCAGCCGTGGGATCCACAATGTCTCTCCAAGGTTCAATGATGTCTTCCAACCACGTAGCAGGATCTTGGAAGAGCTTCACTGATCTGGGTTCGCGGCATCTCAGATGTTGTTCATGATGAATGTACCACGTGTCAATATAGGCGATAGGGCCTTCTTCTTCGCACTCAATCATGGAACCAGAGTCAAAAAGCCGGCTAAAAGAAAAGAAATCTCTGTCGTTGAAGCGACTGAGTGGTCTCTGTGCCGGTGGAGGCTGCTGTTGTGCATGGTTGGAAGCAAAGCCAGTGGAATGCACCACATGCTCAGGAGCAACTCTCCAAGTCTGTTGATCAATGGTTTTCTGTAAAGTTTGCTCAACCTCCCTCGATTGCCGGGGTGGAAGTTGAAAGAGTGCACTGCTATCTCCTTCATGAGGTGTTGGATGTAGAGAAGGTCGCTGTACTCCGTGGCAGTGGACTGCTTGATGGCCTCGTTCAGACTCAAGCGCAAATTCACGCGAAATGGCAATTGCATCCTCAGTATTCAGAAGAGGATCTTCTGGAGGAGGGATCTGGATACGAATGTAGGTACCGTGTGGAAGATCATGAACAGTACGATCATGCGCAGGCCAGATCACATTGTTCTCGAAGATGATGCATTTGTCGCCATGAAGTTCACAGTAGTCATTCAAGCCGTTCAGCATGAGGATTTGGGAGCGATGCAGCGGCGAGAGGACCTTGAGAACTCTTCTGGTAGAAGATGGGGCAGCCAAAAGACCATCAGGAAGAGCATGAAAATGAATCTCAATGTCGAGCAGGATCAATTGTTCTCTCGATGCTGCTGGCATATCTCGAATGGATTGAACGATGACAGCACGTTCATGATCAGGGTGTAGACCCATTGGTGATGCTCGTACAAAATGAAGCGCCACCACATCATTCCTTCTAAGCATCAAACAACGTGTGATGTCATAGAGGATGCGTCGATAAGGTCCCCACTCAAGGTAGCAGTGTGCATCAGGTTGATCAAGGCGATAGATATGCACTCCAAATTCATCTTCTGGCCTCAAGGAGCTCGAAGATCCTGAGTTCGATCGTCGTGGTGAAGGTGCCTCTTCAAATTGCATGTCATGATCCTCATAGTCAAGGTCAAGATGAGCTCCTGCTGCACGATGAGCTCGATGTTGATCCTCCCTGGATGGTTCATGATCTCCTGTAGCTTGTTGAGGGCTCGTGATGATGATGGAGAAGGAGTGGCCATTGTTCATTTGATGCACCGGGTTATGGTCAAATGGAATGTGCTGCCATCCATGGGAAATGCTGCATCTGTGTCCAGCACTGGAGCACCAATGACTGGCATCAGATGCTTCAACAAGTCGCCTTCCACTGACGATAATCTCAAGAGAGCTTGCAGCCGCATAGGTGTGGGGATCAGCCTGATTGCCTTGGTAGTGGACAGTCAGGAGACCAGCTCTGCGAGGAAGATCATTGCCCTGAGTGATAATAATGTCTCCATGAACTTCTTGTCGCATGTAGCCTCTGTAAGGGTCAGGAGCGACAAGATGGAAGAAAATGCTTGCTCCAGGTTGAAGATGTGTGCGCCATGAACCAATGATGTCATCAGACCATCTCCGCCAATCCTCATCAAGCTCTACGATCCTGGAGTGGAAATTCGTCACAAAATGTTCGTGATGAAGATACCACGTGCGGAGGCGTAGGATGCCATCCCCATCAGGATTTGTGAAGGCAGTGTTTCTTTCTGCCATGGCTTGCAAATCTTGTGCAAATGGCGGAGCATGCTCGATATCTGGGATCACGTCCGGATCTGGTTCTTCAGGTTCTTGCTGTTGTCTCCTGGCTGGATTGTCATAGTGGTTGTCTGTGATTTTGCATTGGACGATGTTGCCAGCAGTGGATGCAATTCCTGTGTCTCTACAGCACTGCGGAACCTTACAACTTCGTGCAAGGCCTCCATCATGCCAAGGACGAACATGAAAGCGGCTGGACTTCAGTTCCGCAATCTTTGGGCATCCACTCCATGTGGTCATCTCCGCATTGAAATAAAAGGATGGCAGACAAAAGTCATGTGTGGTCTGGTCGTCTCCAAAGCAAAGACGTAGTTCAGTATGTTCTGCAAAACCCACATGCAGACGCTGACGTGAACAAGTCCTCGCAGGAGAAGAGGAACTGCGACTCCAGACTGCCTCATGACGTCCATCAAGTGCCATTTCCAAAGAAAGCTTTTGCGCAGCCTCTCTTGCTGCAAATTCACCAAGGAAGTCCTCCTCACCCATGATAGAGTGACTCCATTTCATCGCAATGAGGTCCATGAAAGATTCAGGCTTCCGACTGGTATACCATAAGGTCATAGACAGCCAGCCTAACTGAAATGCTCCTTTGGAACTTCTTCTCCTGGAATTTCTTCGATTCTTGGCCTCTTGGCCGATGGACCTTCCACTTGAATTGCCTCTGCCTCTTTGGAGAGTTGCTGGAGTGAATTGGACAATGTCCGCATACTCTCGGTGATCTGCATGGCTGATGTCGATGCCTCCGACAATGCAGGCAGCTCCTCGTCGTCGCTGATCTCGGTGACAACATTGCCAGCTGAAGTCTTCGATGTCTCCAGAACTTCCTTGGCCTCTTGAAATTGATCGCGGGCAGAGGAGATTCTGGCTTGAAGAGCTTGTTCGTGCTGTTCGAACTGCTTCGCATATTCCGTCCAGTTTTTCACTGCTTCGGCCAGGAAAGACTTCCATGTGCTGATGTGCTGCGTACGGGCCACGATGGCTTCCTCGTACTGCGTCCTTGCATCCCCTAAGGACTTGGCAGCAGCTTGTAGATCTTTGATGGCCCTTTTGCCCAGCTTTCTGGATTCGGATTGTATGCGTTGCTGCACATCCGGCGGCAAATCCACCGATCTTTTCTGCAGATAGTTGAGCAGCTCCGATTGTGGTGTCTCCTGTGCGTTCTGAGACAACGTAGGAGCAGGCATCGCTAACGGCACAAAGGTCGGAGCCGGATGACAGGCGGTCTGTTGAGGTGCATTCTGCATGGGCATCATATTCATGACAGGCATCTGAACAGCATTGCATGGGGTTGCAGCCTGAAGCCAAGGAGGCGGTGGACCAGCTGGTGGGGGCAAAGGCGGTCCCTGCGGAAATCCATGGGGCTGAAATGGCAAAGTCGGGAACTGAGGGAGGTTCCCAAAACCTCCATGATCTTTGCCTTTGCCTCCACGAGGAGATTTCTTTCTGGGACTTTGGCTTCGTCGAGGTGACTTCTGTCCACCCTGATGATAGCGCCCATCTTGATAGCCCCACTGCTGGGCATACACTTGATGCTGGAAATTCTGTCCATCTCCATGCTGCTTCACTCCATGTACATAAGACCTGTCGATTGCCGACTGCCAGGGAAGCTGACAGGTAGAGCAAAAAGAGGCATGATGTTTTCTGAGCTGTTTGCAATAGATGCATCTCCATGGGGCTGTCGATTGCGAGGCCATTGCAAGCGAGATTCGACGCAAAAAAATTTGGTCTCTCGAATGATGTCTCTGCAAAACTTGTTTGATGTGCTGGAGTCGCTGCTTCGAAAGGTGAAGGTAGCCTCTGGAAAAAAGGAACCAATCCAGTCGGGCCTTTGCACGTGCCCTTCGATGAGCCCTGCGCACAGTGTCGCTTGCCGTGGTCAAAGTCCGACAGGCCTGTGAAGCCCTCTTCAACAATCTGCACGGAATCCCCCACAAAGGCGCAAAAACAAGTGACAATCCCAAGGAACAAAATCGATGCCAGGAAGGTGAAGCTGATCAATGCCCTGCACATACACGACAAAGACCAAGATGAGGTCGAGATTAGGCCTGCACAGTGCCAAGCAAAGCCAGGGCGCACCAGTTGAGCTTGCCGGCAGCAGCGCGAAGAAGGCCCGCGGGTAGTGACCAATTGCCCGCTGAGGCGGTGGAACCAACGGGCGAGGGGCCCTTGTGATCCAGTATGCCTTTTTTCCATAATATATATATATATATAATATGGGATAATCATCCCAACTGACTTTCACTCAGATTTTTCAGAGGGGTAGGCGATTTTTCCACCAACGAGATACGGATATGGATCAGCTATGATCAACTTTTAGGGACACCATCCAGCCCGAATTTTGGTCCGTCCAAACTCTCGCAGTGGATAAAATTTTGATCGCCTTGGCGGTTTTTGAACGGTTTTGGAAAGCGTCAATTGACTCATTGAGAGTTGATTGACGTGCAACAATCGCCCTTTTGCTTGTAGAATTTGAATGAATTTGACTCTTTCAGCTTTGCTACCGACACACTAGATGGTTTGATACTCGTACTGTACTTATTGAATACATGATCACCATTTTAATGGCCATTTCAGGTACCTAAACTATCCTAAACTGGAGGTGATACCATATATAAAGCACTATAAAGCCATGTTTTGGGGGCATATCCTCTTACATCCTCTTACATAACCCTTACACAGGGCACTCGGCATGAGGTTGTCTATAGTGCCCATGCTTGCTGGCGGCGGCATGTATGAGACCGGTGCAGGTTGGTGTGGCATGCATACGGGTCATTTGATTGATGGGTGGCTCAAGGACTTTGACCCGTCGAAAAATGACGAAAACGGGATTTTGTTTGGGAATCAACCATCAGCTGGTTGGTGGTTTGGAACCCATATATTGGGAACATGTTTATCCCATTTGAATCATTTGACTCATATTTTTCAGAGGGGTAGGTATACCACCAACCAGATCAGGCATAGGGAGATCAACCAACAAACAAAACCTACAATGTGAGGCCCCCAAGATAGCTAAGTTGGTGCAAATAACTCCAATTTCACTATGGTTTATGGTACGCAAATAACTATAGTTATGGGGGTTTATACACCAACTAACATGACTGGGGGGCCCCACATTGTACTTGTTGGTCAGCCTTTTGTTTCGGAATCACCGAGTGATGAGGTCTCTGACGTTGACCATCCTAGCTTTGGGTGCTCGATGACTTGAGCCGCAACATTGTCACGATACAATGGATATGACTCTGACCATGGGAAAATGGGGATAGAATCAAACAAGGGACAGAACTCATCAAACACATTTTAGGTGGGCATTTTCATCAAGCATTTACAGCTCGTATTCATCCATTGTTGTAAAATATTTGGCGGGAAACTCCATGTTCGGCGTCAATTGGTCCTGTGCCAGACCTGCCTTCATGCAAATCCGAACGGTGGCTGGAATACAGCACGTTGTGAGCGACACTGCAGTTGGTTCTTTACTCAGGAAGTCCATTGTGAATCCACACATGTTGCACGCAATTCTCATCAATTCTCAAAATTCATGCCCATAGATAAATTCTTTTCAAACAATTTGACCCGGCATTTTCATGGCATTTTCAACCGGTTTTATCCCGGTTTCAACCGAATTCTACCGGTTTATCCCATTTTAACATCGTTGAACTACCGAGTGTCACACCGTTCCCCCGGGTGTTTTGCCGCTGGACAGCTACCAAACTTCAGCCAGGTGGCTCTGCTCCAAAGCACGTGCAACAGTTCACCAAGGAGCGGACGTTTTTTTTTGAAAAGTGACACGTTTTTTTTGAAAATCGCATGAAAAAAGGGGGCATTATATACATAGTCTACCTAATGAATATGAATGAGATTATACTAATGGGCTATGAATGGGATATTATAGTACATTAATAATATAATGATAGATATACGGTATAATGATATAATATGATATAATGGGATGTAATGGGATATTGACTATACAATGATAGTAAGCATACCAGTAGTACCGCACAAGGCGGTGGCGGAAGTTTCAAGGATAGGACACTGTAATTGAGCTGTTGTGATGCATGGATGGCAGAGCGAATCCACTGATGGACCGAAAGGTGGTTGGAGTTGTGTTTTTTGGAGTGGTTGCAGTGGTGGCAGCCACAACTGCTGGATGTAGTGTGGTGTAGTGCAGCTGTAGTTGTTGTTGTAGTGTAGTGGAGTTGTAGTTGTGTGTAGTGCAATCAGTGTAGTGAAGTTGCAATGGTAGTTGTGGTGTGGTGTAATGAGTGTAGTGTAATGTGATGTAGTGTAGTGTGCTGTAGTGTTGTGGGCTTTAGCGTAGTCTAGTGTAGTGTGCTGTAGTGTTGTGTGCTGTAGTGTAGTCTAGTGTAGTGTAGTCTGGTGTAGTGTGGTGAAGTGTAAAGTAGCGTAGTTGTAGTTGTAGCTGTAGTTGTAGTTCGTGTAGCGTAGTGTAGCGTAGTGTAGCGTAGTGTAGTGTAATTAGTGTAGTGTAGTGTAATGTACAGTAATTAGTAATTAGTGTAGTTGTAGTTGCAGTTGCAGTTGTAGTTGTAGTCTATTGTGGTGTATTGTAACTAGTGTAGTGTAGTATAAAGTAGTTGTAGTTGTTGCTGTAGCTGTAGCTGTAGTAGTAACAGTAGTGGTTGTAGTTCTAGTTGGCTGGGCGCGCGCAGAAGGCCGCGTCACGAAACAGTGTTTTTGCATGTTCACTGCACTGGCGCCACAGCGAGAGCGCATTTTCTCCTTTTTTATTGTGTTTCGCCTCAGCGAAACCTCTTTTTTTGTCTTTTTTTGTTGTTTTTTTTGGCGTGGTGTTGGTTGGGGGGGGGTGGGGGGGTGTAATAACGTTCTTTGGACTTGAACACATCTGGGATGTTATGTCATGAGATCTTTTCTTGGAATTCAATACATCTGGGATGGTACGTCATGAGATCTTTTCTTGGAATTCAACACATCTGGGATGGTACGTCATGAGATCTTTTCTTGGAATTCGACACATCTTGGATGGTACGTCATGAGATCTTTTCCTGGAATTCAACACATCTGGGATGTTATGTCATGAGATCTTTTCTTGGAATTCAATACATCTGGGATGGTACGTCATGAGATCTTTTCTTGGAATTCAACACATCTGGGATGGTACGTCATGAGATCTTTTCTTGGAATTCAACACATCTGGGATGGTACGTCATGAGATCTTTTCCTGGAATTCAACACATCTGGGATGGTACGTCATGAGATCTTTTCTTGGAATTCAACACATTTGGGATGGTACGTCATGAGATCTTTTCCTGGAATTCAACACATCTGGGATGGTACGTCATGAGATCTTTTCTTGGAATTCAACACATCTGGGATGGTACGTCATGAGATCTTTTCTTGGAATTCAACACATCTGGGATGGTACGTCATGAGATCTTTTCTTGGAATTCAACACATCTGGGATGGTACGTCATGAGATCTTTTCTTGGAATTCAACACATCTGGGATGGTACGTCATGAGATCTTTTCTTGGAATTCAACACATCTGGGATGGTACGTCATGAGATCTTTTCTTGGAATTCAACACATCTGGGATGGTACGTCATGAGATCTTTTCTTGGAATTCAACACATCTGGGATGGTACGTCATGAGATCTTTTCTTGGAATTCAACACATCTGGGATGGGATGGTACGTCATGAGATCTTTTCTTGGAATTCAACACATTTGGGATGGTACGTCATGAGATCTTTTCTTGGAATTCAACACATCTGGGATGGTACGTCATGAGAAACCATGCACTTTTTGGAAAGAATCCAAGCGAGGTTCTCGAGCAACTGTCTCGACTTTTTGCAGATTAAAGAAAACTTGGCGAACATGCGGTGGATGAAAATAAAAGTCATGCACTGAAGTAAACACACTTGAAAGTGTCTCAACTGAAGTAGTTTTTTTCGACGTCAAAATATGACACGCCAAGATATAAACATGGACATGTGAAGTTGCACATGCATTTCGAATGGCCAGCGTGGAGGATTTGCCATATCACCACTCATACATTTGTATCAAAACTGAGATGAAAGTGCACGAAACCATACGGCCATCTATGAGCGCCCGACCTTGTAGTTATAGTTGTAGTGTAATTAGTGTAGTGTACTGTCATTAGCGTAGCGTAGTAAAATTAGTACAGTGTAATGTGTTTGTAGCGTAGCGTAGTGTACTTAGCGTACTGTAGCATTGTCTTTGCATTTGTAGTGTTAGTGTAGTGTGGTTGTAGTTGTAGTTGCAGTTGTAGTTGCAGCTGTAGTTGTCTATCTATCTATCCATCTATCTACCTACCTATCGATCTATCTATCTACCTATCTATCTATCTGTCTATCGATCGATCTATCTATCTAATCTAATCAAGATCTAACCTAATCCAATCTTATCTTATCTTATCTTATATTATCTTATGGATCTATCTATCTATCTAATCTAATCTAATCTTATTTTATCTTATCTTATCCTATCTTTTCCTATCTTATCTTATCCTATCTTATCCTATCCTATCTTACCCTATCTTATCCTATCTTATCCTATCTTATCCTATCTACCTATCTATCTATCTATCTATCTTTCTTTCTTTCTTTCTTTCGTTCTTTCTTTCTTTCTTTCGTTCTTTCTTTCTTTCTTTCTTTCTTTCTTTCTTATCTATCTATCTGTCTTTCTGCAAGTTTGAAAACAAAGCTATTCTGCGAGACTTCCTCAATTTTTGAAGTTGGCAGCATCAAAAACGAAACAATTCTGCGAGACCTCCTCAATGTTTGAAGTTGGCAACATCAAAAACGAAGCAATTCTGCGAGACTTCCTTCAATACTGGAAAGTTGAGTGCAGAGCTGACGGCCTCGTACCAATGCGTTTTGCGATTTTTCCAGTCCATGTCTCTGAAGTATTGCGCCTGCCACGAAAAAGTGATACCAGGTCATACAAAGTGCTGCACCTGTCACACAATATCATCTTCCCAAAACTGAAGATCTGATGCTCCAAAATGCAACCCCTCTGAGGAAATCAGCGCCCTGGCCTGACCTCCTAACATCTCTGATGAACATGTCTCTTGTACTGCGCCTGCCACGGAAAATGCATCTTTCCAGACTCTCTTCAAATGTCCCACGCCTGCCATCGTTTTTGGAAATGCTAGAAAACCTTCACATTTTGCTCACATGTGACAAGGTGTGCACAATCCCTTGCGCCTGGTGTTTTGAACATTTTGACTTCGAAATGTGCTTCGCGCCGGAACGGTGTGCACTTTTTCGACATCTCAACTTCCAAAAGTTCTTGGAGCATGGTGTGTTTTGTACATTTTGACTTGGAAATGTGCTTCGCGCCACAACGGCGTGCAATTTTTCATCTCTCAGGCTCCGCATCCGCCATTTCAGCGAGCCTACTTTTCGACCCTCCGGAGCCACAAATCATTGGAAAAACATAGTGTTTCGCGACTTTGCTACCTTTTCGCGCACCTGCATCTTCTTTCTTCTCATTCTTTCTCTTCTCTGATCTTCTCTCTTCTGCTCTTCTCTTCTCTGACTCTTCCCACCTCTGCTTTTCCACCTGTCCATATTGTCGGAAGTTTGACTTCTAAACTTCCTTCAATCATTGGGGATACATACCAATGGAATATTAATGGAATATTAATAAAATTCTGGTGGCATATTACCGGAATAGTGTGGAATATTTGAATGGGATAATTATTGGTGGGCATCCTCTCGAATCAATGGCGCAGGCTGGCAAACCCTCCAGTTTTTTATCGGGGACTTTCGATTGCTATGTCTGACCACCAAAGATTATATATATATATATATATATTATGGGACTGGGAATATCACACCGAAATAAACAACAGAATTAGCGTCAGTTGTTTTTCAACCTGACTTGGCAGGGTCTGTTTTTGTTGGATGGTAGTGACTACCACCCCAAAGAAGGTTACTTTTTGAAAGGAAATAGCGTCCTGGTGTCATCAAACATGGTTTGCTAGAAAATCCTCGATGATTCTCTCAGCTAGAAGCCTCCATTTAGTTTGGGTCTTTCCCATTGCTAGGTTGATTACCAGAGGGCCTCAGGAACCTTCAGATCCTGTTTTAATTTTTGGGTTGTCTTGCTGACTTCCAATAGACCCTTCTCAGACAATGTGAAACAATTTTTGACAAACTGCAAAAATTTGGTGCTGACAGAATTGAGTTCACTGTTGGTTATGATTTTGATCCTCAAGTTAAATAATTTAACGTGACAACGGAAAATCACCAATCTTTAGATGATTATACCATATTTTTCCAGTTAAAAGTTGGGATTACTTTTTATTTTCCAATTAAAAATTAAAATCCCCTGAAAATGAGAGGTCTCAATGGGAAACATCCATTATAAATGATGGATTTTCCATTGTTATATTCAGTTACCAGAGGGTAATTTTCACGTTCCATCTGTGGACAATCTGAAGATCAGCCGTCACTGGAAGTCAACGGATGGCTGGATGATGCCCTCGGGAAACCATTCTTTGAAGTCGAACAAAATTGGTATCACCTTGCGCGTTAGTTATACCACGTAAGGTATGAACTTCTGTATGGAACCATTTTGACCCATTTTGGGATAGATGTAAATGATTCTACTGTAATTACTAAAAATATAGATTGAAATTTGGGAACAAAACTTAATTCCACTGGTGTTGATCAATGTTTGTCATTTGTGGGAAAAACAACATCAACATTCAAGGCCCATGCGACAACCAACCATCGCAATTTGTGGGTTATTTCCGTATTTGAGGGATGAATATGCCTACCGTATTTGAGGGATGAATATGCCAAAATCCCAGCTATTTTGGTGTTCATTAAAATTCCAGGCTTTTGACCCATAGCCATATAGGGGGAAATAATCTATACATACTCCCAAGATACTCAAATTAGCTATGCGTATAATGCCCCTATGTTCCATGTATGGTATATTTACCTACAAAACTGGGTGATTTTGGGCAATGGCAAATGTTGGTAAGCATATTCCAGCATCATGCTTCGCATATGGGGTGGATTCAACCACTGCTTGGATTCATCCCAAGGTAGGTCTGTACAAGGTGAGGCCCCCCCAGTTATGTGTGTTGGTTTTTAAACCTCCATGAAAACTAGTTCGTTATATCCCCCTAATCAACCCAAACGTAAAGCAAGTGAACGCTGCGTCAACTTAGCTGTCTAAATCCAGAAAAAAATCCCGGTAGATTCCATTAAATCCCACCAGAAAAACACCATTCAATCAATTCAATCACCATGAATTTACAGTAAAACCAGAATATTGTTGCCGGTTCGGTCACAAATGTATCAATTCCGTTCAATTCTTACCATCTTTGGAGGATTTTGACCATCCCTTCACCAAGTATTTTAGAGTACCACGTCGGGTACCAATCTTTTGACGTTACAGGAGGGTCACCTCCGATGGGATTCCTTGGGTCACCTGGCGTGAGCGAAAGATCGAAAGGCGGAGGGGATCGATCCCCAAATGAAGAGTTGGTATGGAAAGATCCACCATTTTTGGTATGGAAAATCACCAGGTTGGTAAAATCAACAGTTTGAAAACTATGGAAAGATCCACCATTTTTGAGTAAATCAACTATTTCATACTATTTCGACTGGGGCCATGTTCTTTGGGGCCATGTTTACCAGAGGGTACTGGTAACAGTTTTGAATAGTAATTTAAAGATGGGGATTTTCGAACGGGATTTTCCAGTTCGCATTTTTTTTTTGTGTACTGGTTGCGCAGCAAAAAATAGGTGGGTTGGAAGCAGTAAGAAAGGCGAACATTGAGCAACTCAAAGAGGAGATTTAACTGACGGAGTCAACCAAGAAGAATGGTGGTTTTAGTGGGTATATATACGTATATAATATGTATAATATGTATATATATTTCACCTTTCTGGAGTACATCAGCTATTCCAACATTTCAATGTCTAGATGAAAAACCAAGTGCCAAGTGGCTTCGGTCCAAGTTGATGTTCCATCTTATCTGAAATTATTTCTGACCAAAACGGTTGTGCAGAGGACACAGAGAACCACCTGAAGAAGAGTATGCAACCAGCCACACATCGAAGGATGTAGATGGATATAGCCAACAAGGAGTTGGTGCATATGAGAAGCCCACAGGAGGTTTCATGGACGGGATGTTAAGCATTTTGAAAGGTATTGAAGTGATGCCCCTTTGATCATCGATTGTCTGAAGGTCATAGGTCATACCTGCGTTTCGAAAGACATGCCCACTAACAATGCGAAATCCAGTGAGGATATTATTCATTTGAAGGTCGCTCAAGGACAGGCTGTAAACCCATGAGGCATCATTGTAGGCAAAAGGCTTTGTTGGAACATAGCGTACCCCCAAATCCGCTGGTTTGGTCTATTTTCATGGCCGTAAATTAGGGTACGAGCCATCGGAATTTTCGAGCCGCCCCATACTTTCCTACCAACCTGGATTTGAGGTGAGTATTTGGCCTTGAGCGTGTCCATCCAGGACCGTTTGGGGCTTGTTTTTTGGCTTGTTTGGCTTGGCTGCCCAAAAAAACACGGGATGCCCTATTTTCGAAGGTTCCCCGAAAATGGTCGAAGATGTCCGTCCAGAATGTGCAACACAGGTTTGCAAGAGATGCAAACACACGATATCAGATCTGTTCAGACCTTATCTCAATGATCCAGAAAGTCCTGGGACTCAACTTCTAAAGCCCACCATCAATCAGACCAATCAAGCTAATCGATTAATTTCCCTGTGTGTGTGTTGGTCAAGACTACATCCCTTATCTTTGATAATTTAGCTACAATTTGTGTAGCATGTGTTTTTTCTGTTGGTCACACCTGAGTTTTTTTGCGTATGAATTCTCTAGCCTCGTCCTTGAAATGCCCACTTGGTTGAAGCGTTTGGATCGAATCAGAAGTTTTGTTGTTTAAATCATGTAAAAGCACAAAAAAAAGAATCCAACGTATTTACAAACAATACCCTCCGGTAATCAACTGCGGCTTGCTTGAAAATCCACCATTTAGTTGAATTCTTTTCCCAGCCAACTCAACCTCTATTGATTTCGGGGATTTCCCAGCTAGACACTCGGTAATAGGAATCCATAAACTCAATAATAGGAATCCCATGAAATCCCAATGTTACTTAAATCCCAGCCTGACATTAAAAAATATTAAAAATCCAATGAAATCCTATTTTTTCGTAATTCCCAGCCTGACATGAAAATATTAAGAACCCCATGAAATCCCAATGTTACTTAATTCCCAGCCTGACATTATTAAAAATCCCATGGAATCCTATTTTTTCGTAATTCCCAGCCTGACATGAAAATATTAAGAACCCCATGAAATCCCAATATTACTTAATTCCCAGCCTGACATGATAAATACTAAGAATCACATGAAATCCCAATATTTCTTAATTCCTAGCCTGACATAAAAAAATACTAAAAACCCAATGAAATCATATGTTTTCGTAATTCCCAGCCTGACATTAAAAAATACCAAAAATCCAATGAAATCCCAATATTACTTTTAATTCCTAGCCTGAGATTAAGAAATACAAAGAATCCCATGAAATCCTATTTTTTCGTAATTCCCAGCCTGCCATGAAAATCTTAAAAATCCCATGAAATCATATTTTTTCGTAATTCCCAGCCTGCCATGAAAATATTAAAAATCCCATGAAATCATATTTTTTCGTAATTCCCAGCCTGATATGAAAATACTCAAAATCCCATGAAATCCTATTTTTTCGTAATTCCCAGCCTGACATTAAAAAATATTAAAAATCCAATGAAATCCTATTTTTTCGTAATTCCCAGCCTGACATGAAAATATTAAAAATCCCATAAAATCATATGTTTTCGTAATTCCCAGCCTGACATGAAAATACTCAAAATCCCATGAAATCATATTTTTTCGTAATTCCCAGCCTGCCATGAAAATCTTAAAAATCCCATGAAATCATATTTTTTCGTAATTCCCAGCCTGCCATGAAAATATTAAAAATCCAATGAAATCCTATTTTTTCGTAATTCCCAGCCTGCCATGAAAATATTAAAAATCCCATGAAATCATATTTTTTCGTAATTCCCAGCCTGCCATGAAAATATTAAAAATCCCATGGAATCCTATTTTTTCGTAATTCCCAGCCTGACATGATAAATATTAAGAATACCATGAAATCCCAATGTTTCTTAATTCCCAGCCTGACATTAAAAAATATTAAAAATCGCATGGAATCCTATTTTTTCGTAATTCCCATGGAAAATCCTCATTTCGGATGAAAAAGTCACCCCGAAAGTCTCCAGGACTTGGCCCGCGACACCGGCAACGAAACCGCCAGCGTCTTGGCTGCGGCCTTGGATAAGGCCGTGGGCACCTTCCTGAAACTCGGCCGAAAACGGAGGAAACGGAGCCTCTTGGATCATCCCAGGGCAACCCGAAAACTGGGTGAATCGACTGGGTAGAAACTGATCCCTGGTTTGGAAATGTTTGGAACATGTTTATTTTATGACTTTCCATTCAGTTGGGAAGAAAACATCATCCCAACTGACGAACTCACTCATATTTTTCAGAGGGGTTGAAACATGTTGAAACCACCAACCAGCAAGTAGTCTTTTGGTATGGGAATATCATGGAATATCCTCCAATTCACCAGCTATGTTTTCATTTTTTGCAGGGTATCTGGCTGATTGACAAAAATGCTGGGATTTGTTGTGGGGATTTAAAACAACACTGGTGATTTGAAGCACCATTTCTGATATCCAACACTGATATTTTCTGGTTGGTGGTTTGGAACATGAATTTTATTTTTCCATATATTGGGAATAATAATCCCAACTGACTTTCATATTTTTCAGAGGGGTTGAAACCACCAATTAGCTGGTGATATTTTTGAATATCCTGGTTTTGTTTTTTTTTTGGATTGAAGATATTTTTTCGCAACGAACCGAGGTGATTTTGGGTGATTTCTTGGGGTACAGATGGTACAGGTGAACGTAACCATAGGCCATCAATATAGGGGATAAGCCACGAAATGGGGATTGATCCTTGAAGCTCCCGGAGATGTTGATTTGTACCATGAATACTATGTAGATCTATGTCTAGTGTATTATTCTCAAGATAGAAGGTCATGTATCACTATTTGAGTAGGATTGTACATTTCTTTCTTTTGGGGGGTTACTATGTGTGTGTACATATATGATCATATATCTGGATAAATTATAACGACCTCACTTCGACCTCACTATAATCATAGTCAGTAAGGGAAATGATCCCCAAATGGCCTTAATTCAGGTTAGTGAAATATTATAATTTACCCATATATATGAATATAATTGCACATAGCTACCATAACATAACATAACACAACATAACCATTGTTATTGGAGTTGTCAAATTCTAAGACCTGACCATTGATTTTGGTAATTTCTAGTAGTAAAGCATTCATTTCTGTGCTACCCAATTTTCACCCATACCCATACAACTCGCGCTAATATATACTGTATACATATACACACACATAATATATATATATGTAAATACGTACTGTATATGGTAATCGATCTAAAGGTCCTTGTAAGGAGTTTTAATTGCGAAAGCCGTGGATAACGGAATCTTGATCAATCAATATTTATATATATATATATTAACATGGGTATATCGGTTTGTCTCATCTATAACCGGCTTACACATGCTGGAAAACCATCGTAGGATCATGGCCGGTCCGGCTCTGGAAATCTCAACGGCGCCTTGAACGGACGATAGACACATATATTTTCCACTGAGACATTTACTTTTGAGAGTGGACAAACTATGGATTAACTATGGTTTATGGTAGATATAACGAACTAGTTAATGGATGTTAATGGGGATAATGGTTTATAAACCATATTATAAACTATATCTCCAATTATTGTGCGGTGATTTCACCCCATAGTATAAAAACGGGATCAATAGGGGATAAACCCATCGGATATAGGGGATAAACCCATTGGATAATATACTGGTTGGTGGTTTGGAACATGAATTTTATTTTTCCATAATAATATATGGGATACTCCTATTGACTAATATTTTTCAAGATGGTGAGAGCCACCAACCATTATGTGTTTCATGGTATATAGATAAACAAGAGTGAATATGTAATGGTATTTGACAACATTCATGGTGTTTGTTTCTTCATTGTGCTTTGGTGCCTGTAAACGCACTGCATCTTTGTTGCAGGTTTGTTGACCGTGTTCCCAAAAATCGTGACAGCTCGTCTCCATTACCCATAGGATCCATGTATGCTATATATGGTAACATGGATCCCATCAATATACCCCCAATGTTAGCATATATACCAGCACCATGGATCCTATGGGATTCAGGAGTGCCAACAAGAATCCTTCCAGAAAGGTGAAGGCTTCTCGGTCGCAGCGATCGAAGGATGGTACATCATCCTGGATAAATTTCATCGCGACCTCACGTAGTCATGTCGTGACGTGTCGTGACGTCACGTCGGAGTGATGGTTAGTAGAGGTAACGATGCCAAAATGTCAATATATATATAATATATTACTACTACCATGAATTAACTATATGATATTAATGTCAAGTTCGTTGGTTATATAATAATTTACCATTCTACTCGTTATTTTAAGGTGTGATGCTTAGTAGAGGTAAGTGTTAGTTGCCATATGAGATTTCACCCCCATCACTTTGAGCTTTGGGAATTAAGCGGTGAACTCCAAGCCTTAGAACTCCATAACACCTCAAAAAAATGGTGAACATGGAAGAAAACGTACCCTCTGGTGAACTAACATAGCAATGGAAAATCACCATTTTTAATAGGAAAATCCACTATAAATGGCCATTTTCAATTGCTATGTTAGTTCACCAGAGGGTAATTCCATTCATTTTATTGATATGCTGGGGAGTTGTGATTCAATGCTTCCGCATTGAAAAAAACAGAGATCAGGAAAAACATCACATTCTATTTTTGCCAAAGAATTTTGCATGTCGGATCAAAGTGCACCGGTTTCTGAGTCATGCATATCATTCAAGTCTGGCATACGAAAAATAACAAATCCACTGGTGAATCATCAGTATCAAATCATTACTATATATCATGAGGCCCCCCAGTGATGTGAACGTTGGTTTAGATTCGCCCCAGTAACTAGTTCGTTGTAAGTACCATAAACCATAGTTATTGGAGTTATGTGCACCAACTTAGCTATCGAACGGGGGCCTCACATTGTATATATCATGACTTATTTCATGATCAAATCATCTTACTGGTGCTAAACGTAGGTTATTTTCGGGAATGATCCACAATATATAACTATCAATAATCATCCCAGCAACCCCCAGCAACCCATCCATTCCCTACTAATTTAGCACCAGTAAGTCATGATCAAATGATTAATCAAATCATCCCCTGTTTTTGGAGAACCCCATCGATCTTGGCAGGAAATCGACAACCGCGGCAGTCACTACTGGTTGGCCCGCTATTGGGCTGACGAACTGGCCAAGCAGGAGCCGACCGACGACTTGGTGAACGTTTCTAGGTCAATCTTAGATGGTCAAACTATGGAAAATCACCATTTTTTAATACTTTTTATAGGTAAACAACTATTTCTATGATGATGAGTGAACTAGGTCAATCGACTGGATGGATACAAACTAATCCTAACTAGTCTTTTGGTATTAGTTAATGGGAAATCGAACCGTTCACCAGCAAAGAATTTAAGTCATTTTTTGCAGGGTATCTGGCCGATTGGCAATGGTGTCTATGGGTCATTGGGAGATCCCCAGCTGTGAATGTTCCAGTCTTGCTGGCATTGGAAGAAACCATGTGGGTCTGTTCAAGAGCAGATACCCTCTGGTAAACTAACATAGCTATTGAAAATTGCCATTTATAGTGGATTTTTCCATTAAAAATTGTGATTTTCCATAGTTGTGTTAGTTTACCAGAGGGTAACACCCCCCCCAAAAAACACTTCCAACCATCAACAAACCATCATCACCCATCAACCAACATCCATTTTCGGAATATCAGGTCTCTTTGGCACTTCAGAGCCTGTATTCAATTATCTTATACCGTAGTGTCTATGATTGTTTCATATTGATCTGGATCCAATTGTTTCGTTTCCCGGTTGTTTACTGATTCAATACACATCCACAGTTATGGCAGAAACATGAGATCTACCTTCACCCACTTGGCCCTGATTCAAGCAACATGGTGAGGACAAGGATGCGAAACTGAAGCAGACCTTTCAGAAGGTGTCCAAGGCTGGGCTCAATTTCACCAGCAAATTTTGGCCGACTGGATGGCTTTGCTCTAAATCCTGGATAGTTTTTGTTTGCAAATTAGAAAATCACCACAAGCAGCAAATGATGGCAATTTTTTGTGGACTATCCAAGATTGACCACGACATGTGGAACAGCATCGTGTTTCCATTTTACGACGGAGAGGTACCCGGTACCCTTTGGAATAGGAACCATGAACTTACTGGTGCTTAGTAGGGAATGAGGGAATGATCCATAATCACTAGTAATAATCATCCCAGCAACCCCCAGCAACCCATCCATTGCCTACCAATTAAGCACCAGTAAGTGAATGACCACATTCCGATCTGCGTCTTATGGAGGAATCTAGGTCAATCTTACATGGATACTTTAATCCTAACTAGTCTTTTGGTATTAATGGGAATATCGAACCGTTCACCAGCAAAGAATTTAAGTCATTTTTTGCAGGGTATCTGGCTGATTGGCAATGAAATGAGCAGCGGGTTCAATCGAATGTCTGTGATCAAAGCTGAAAAGCCCAGGACTTGTCATGCAGCTTCAAGCGGCCCAACATATTCGATATGCAAGACGATCGTAAGGGTTTTGGGTGTTCAAAGGGTATCTCTATGGAACGAATCGGGATGATCCTGGGAAATCAAAGGTGGACAACTCGAAAAAAAGCCGGTCATCAAACAGAGTTTGCTGGAAAATCCCCAATTCAAACCTCCAATTTTTAGATGATTTTCCCATTAAAAACCTCCATTTCTAGGGGATTTTCCATTGCCATGTTTGATGACACCAGAGGGTAAGTTGATATTGACGTCTGTTGCTATCCCCCTGGTGTTGCACCCGATGACCATGCTGGGAGCCTGTTTGACTTAGAATCCACTTGGGAAGATGGATGCCAAGTGAAGCGCAATGAGGAGGAAAACCCAAATCATCCCAAATCCATGAACCTCCTATTGGGGATGGTGCATATTTATACCATTTTATACCAGCCTTTTCTGGCAGAAATTCTGCCAGAAATTTGTAGGTAGATGGCTGATGTTTTTTTGGCATGATATATGCTGAGACGTCCTGACTATTATGTTATATCATGTTATATCATCTGGTGGTTTGGAACATGAATGATCTATTTTTCCATATTTTCCCCATATCTTGGGAACATGTAAAAATCCCATTTGACTTTCACTCAACATCATTTTTCAGAGGGGTAGGCTCAACCACCAGCAACCAGAATAGCTAATTAACCATCATTAACCATCATTAACCATCATTAACCATCATCACAACCATTAATATTAATCATTATTAACCACCAACCAGTTGTACTATGGAAAGTCATATATTAACCATTAATAACCATTAATATTAACCATTATTAACAGTATATTACCAACCAATGGTAGGCTCAACCACCAGCAACCAGAATCCTGGTGGCGAATCCCTGCCCCATGGCAGGAATTGGCAGACTCCGAGGAGACCATTTTGAAGGCGGGGACTGCGGCAGCGTTGAAGCCGTTGAAGCGACATGTTCGCCATGTTCGGATGGTTGTTGGGGCTACCTTGGTTAGCTACGAACTACCCTCTGGTAATTTAACATAGCTATTGAAAATGGTGATTTATAGTGGATTTTCCCATTGGAAATGGTGATTTTCCATAGCTATGTTAGTTTACCAGAGGGTAGTAGAACTTCATCTTTTGCTATGGTGAATTCAGTCCCAAATATCCTAAGTCCAAAAAAAAAGCGCAAAATTAGATCTTTTCGCCAGGTATCTAAGATTCACCATGGTTATTGCGTAGCCCACTTGTCTTGGCGCAAGATGATTTCCGACCATCATTTAGATATCAGATGATATCAGTATCCACTTATCATCAACCATCATTGATAAAATAGCTATTTTTTCGTTATATCATGTGATATCATGTGATATTCACTGAGATAGTCTGGAAATATCTCCATATTTTGGGCCTTTTTCAACCTTTATTCAATGACCAACAAACACCCAACGCCGACTCGCCGGGCCTCCAGGACTTCACGGATTGCCAGGGTGCAGCTGTAGACATTGGCGGCTACTACCGAGTGGATGTTGAGAAGACAACCAAGGCGCCGGTGGGTGCTTTGGAACATTTTGATACACATTTTACCTACTGGTGCTTAGTAGGGAATGGATGGGAATGGGGGAATGGGATGATTGTTGATAGTTATTGATTAAGATCTAATCTGGTTGGTGGTTTGGAACATTAATTTTATGTTTCCATCTATTGGGAATTTCATCATCCCAACTGACGAACTCATATGTTTCAGAGGGGTGGCTCAACCACCACCAACCAGCATTTTATGAATCATAGTTTTTTTTTTTTTAATACCCAATATATTGATATACATCTATAATCTGGTTGGTGCTTTGGAACATGAATGATCTATTTTTCATTATTTTTCCATATGTTGGGAACATGTTTATCCCATTTGACGAAGTCCATGATTTTTTTCAGAGGGGTAGGGCTCAACCACCAACCAGAAGGTGCCGGCAGCGGCAGGGGCCTTTTTTAAAGGATGTCTTTTCGATGGAGAAAATGTTGGAGGAAATGGCCAATGGATCATGTTGTAGATATAAGATATTGATATAAGTTATATAAGACATATTAATACATATAATGTGGGCCCCCCCAGTTATAAGTTGGTTTATAAACCCCCACAACTATAATTATAAGTACCATATAAGTACCATAAACCATAGTTATTGGAGTTATAAACCAACTTAGCTATCTAGGGGGCACCACTTTGTAACTATTGTACTTTTATAAACATAAATATGTGAACGACTGTTAGATGACACATGTATGTAAACCGTATACGTACATTTTTTCATAGAACTATCAGGGCCATTCTTTTGGCCAGCTAAAATTGAGAATAACCTTGGCCTATCCATGGTATCCGTCAGCAATCTTGGCGAGGGATGTGGCGCTTAGAGGACAATCACATCCAGCTAAGCTATCGACCACAGATCTATTTTGCTTATTCAACAAACCAGATTTTTCTTGACCAAAAAACAAGCCAGATTAATGATAATTGTTTGGAATCTGGGTTGTTATGGTTGTTGAATGTTGTTGATTAATTTTCATATATTTTTATTGTTGTTAATTATAAAGATAACACACATCGATTAATGGTTGATTATTATCTACTGAAGCGTAACATCAACTTTCGTCCAGCTAAGTTGAGATCGGTCCGTCAGAGAGAAACACCACCAGATGAGAAAAACGCAAACCTGAGTCCCCCTCCTGTCCAAACTCCAGGAACATGGCAAATTTTGAAACTTAGAATCACAGACCTTCCCAGATCGCTCTCGCTTCATGTGAAAACAAGAACGTGCGCTGAAAATAGCTAGTTAAGATCTAATCTGATTGGTGGTTTGGCACATTTTTTATTTTTTCCATATATGGGGAATTTCATCATCCCAACTGATGAACTCATATTTTTCAGAGGGGTGGCTCAACCACCAACCAGAAGTTGACTTATAACTTGGTTAGCTCGGATTTATGGGGGATATAACTATATGATTCATGGGCCTCACCTTATGCGGTTCTCTTCGGCCGGGATTCAAACTTTTTCGCGACCAAAAATAGCCCTCTCTCATGGCTGGAAGAAAATTCAGGACAGGAAAAGATGTTCGAACATTTTCCACATTTTTCCACTTTTGCGGTTACAAATGTGTCATTTTCATGTTCGAAACAGTGGTCATTTCCAATCAGAATGCATTGAAAGCTGAGATAACTCGAATCCAATGATCATCCGATGAGGATTGTTCTTTCCTGGGATGAAGCAATATCCAACAAGCTGTAATTTACCCTCTGGTAAACCAACATAACTATGGAAAATCCTCATTTTTAATGGGAAAATCCACTATTTCTATGGCCATTTTCAATAGCTACGTTAAATTACCAGAGGGTATCACTAGATAGAATATGGAATGTTCAAAGGCGACCATTTCCATTTGAACTTTCCATAGATGTCCATAGATTTCCATCATCCATCTACTTCAGGATGACTATATTTATATATGAGTCCCCATATATATAATATATAATATATATATACATATGATTATATATGGAGGTTTCCTAAAATGGGGGTATCCCCAGATCCTCTTTATATTTTTGGATTTTCCATGAAATCAACCATCCAGCTATACCCCTTAATGATTTCCAGAAACCATCCAATCTTCGCAAGTCGACCAGGCGATGAACCCGAGCGCCTGCTTCAACGACATCATCAAAGGCTTGGGTCAGCACGGGTGCCCAGCGTTGCTCACGGCGGCCAAGAACTCTGGGGTTGCTTGGAATATCGGGGAAAAAGTATGAAAAAGTACAGGATGGGGCCCCCAAGATAGCTAAGTTGGTTTATAAGTGGCTTAACTTAACAATGCTTTATGGTAGATATAACTATAGTTAATGGGGATTATAATGGTTTATAAACCAACAAACATCACTGGGGGGCCTCACATTGTAGGCTTGAACCAACAAGCATGGGGATTTTAATGGGATTTCATGGTGATTCCATGGTGATTTCATGGAAATACAGGGGGAGAATTGAGATTTCACCAACAACAAAGGAGATTTCACCAAGTATCATGGGGATATAAAAACTGGGATATGATGGCATTTTTATGAGACATAGCCTCTGGTTATGTCAAAATAACCATGGAAAATCACCACAGAAATAGTGAATTTTCCCATTAACAATTAACAATTATGTTTTTCCATAGTTTTTTGTATGTTTACCAGGCCGGGTAGCCTCCAGTGTCCTCAAACATGGCGGGTCGCTGGGAATTCCTCATCGAACTGAATGGGTGATTTCCCAGCCATGTCTGATTAATTACGTGGGTACAAGGGTACCCTAACATTTGAGGCTTATATACCCTCTGTTAAACTCACAGTTTGCTATTGAAAATGGCCATTTATAGTGGATTTTCCCATTAAAAATGGTGATGTTCCATAGTTATGTTAGTTTACTAGAGGGTAACCATAATTTGTCACATGGCAATGGGCAATTTCAAGTATACCTCCTTTTCAGACATAGCCTCTGGTAAACATACAAAAAGCTATTGAAAATGGCCATTTATAGTGAGTTTTCCCATTAGAAATGGTGATGTTCCATAGCTATGTTAGTTTACCAGGCCGGGTATACCCCCTTTTCAGACATAGAAAAACGTGGCCACGTGGGCTAAAAGAACTTGGGCGAGATGAACATCCAGAGAAAAACACGAGCGATTTTAAGGGGTACCAGGGTTTTGAACCATGACCCATAGCCATTTAATCCATTTAGTTGTTTGTTTATATCTGGTTGGTGGTTTCAAACATTTTTTATTTTCCCCAATAGTTGGGATGATGATCCAATCTGACTAATATTTTTCAGGGGGGATTAAAACCACCAACCAGATATAAGTTCATCTGATTCTTTAAGACCAACATGTTTGAGCAAAATGAAACTGAAATGGATCATTTCGAACTGGTAGAATGACATTCCACTGAGTCTGTAGCTGCACTTGACGTCATCTACAGCATCTACAGCATGATGAACATAGATTCATGGATGTCCTTGTTTCCACTAGTCACTAGTTGTTCAATATATATAAGAGGGGTACTCCCCACGATACACAGCCACCAGCACGCCTTAAACCAGCTGCTCTAGTGTGCCCCTCTAGGCAGATGCTGGGTTCCCAACAGGAAAACCAAAACAAATTTCTGAGTGAAGAGATGCAAATTCTAGTGGCTTCACAGGCATTCAATGATGAGAGAGTGAGGGAAATCATCCCGAAATGGGCTTAAATCAGGCTTGAGAACTATACTAACTATTACTAACTACTATATTACTATAGCATATTTTGGGATTCTCAGGGTAATCATATAATTTTTCTAAAGCATTCCAGGGAGAGGGGATGTCCCTTGTGTAAATCAGTCATAAAGCAACCCCAAACAGATCCCGATGTTTCCAGGATGGTAGATCGATGATGTTTTCCAGAGACAGAATCCCATCGGTTTCCTGTCCTTTCCGGCCTTTCTTTTTAGGGATTGGAAAAAAATATCCTGTAAGAAATCTGTTGTTTCTATATGTTTTTCCATCATTTCCTATATTTTCCATAGATGTTTCAATTTTCTTCATAGTTTTCCATCTTTTCTCATACTTTTTCCATATTTTTCTAGACTTTCCAGGTATTTCTAAATCGAAATCAACGGCATCACCGGGCCGAACCCACGCGCCGCGAGCCCGAAACCGCGCCAGGTGAGGTAAAAATCGCTGGTGATCTTCCGGGGACTTCCTGAGCAGCGGCTGAAGTTTTTTTGGGGAAATTCTGTTTAATTGGAACGAGAATTCTTAATATCATCTACTGTAATATATATATATATAACTATTATATACATATTCGATGGGGGATGCCCGGAAGATCGGGTGGGTATGTGATTAATATATGTCATAATAATAGTTCATAATATGCATTTGTTAAAAATAAACATCATAACAACTCTATATTGTCTTTGAACGTTTGATAAACACAGAAACTGAAGTTGGTATGGTCTGATTATGTTGGAAGTCGCGAATCAGCGAAGCATGGTCCATCATGTTTACCATGGAGTCCATGACTGGTTGCTGGCTGACTTGGGAAGTTAGGATTTAAGCGCACAGTTCATTTAGGACCTTTTGGGTCCTAGTACCTCTTGCCACGTTTTGAGACCTCGCAAGCGCAAAGATTCTTACAAAAATGTCACAGTGAAATCTTGCCATTTGTTGTCGGGACTAATTTCACTTGAGTTCCACAGCTATCATTTTCTTACAATTGAATGGTGCTTGCTTTGGAGAAGTATAGGCACCGCTTCATTCGTCTTTGAGCACGCGGAATCACACTTTTGGTTGGACGACTGTTGTCAGTACGTCCTAACCGCGATTCGGAACAGCGCTCGATGCGATGAACTTCATTAGCTTGCACTAAAGAACTAACTCGTGGACTGCAGTTGCCCACGATGACGTTTCAAGATAGTTTGCGAAATGCACTCACCTCTGAACGGTGAGTTGCAAGGTTCCGACGACTCGTTTTGGAGAAAAATGGGTGGCACAAGGTGAGGCTCCCCAATTATAAGTTGGTTACACCAATGTTCATGCTAAACCCATTGTTACACAGTTATACATACCTTCTGGTAAACTATCATAGCTATTGGAAATGGCAATTTATAGTGAGTTTTCCCATAAAAAATGGTGATTTTCCATAGTTATGTTAGTTTACCAGAGGGTAGTTATAGTACAGTTTTACTTCTATCCCCAAGTTCACCAATTCATTTTTTTTCTAGCCCAACATAGCTAGTCAACTAACTACACTTACTGTCAGTTATATTTCTATTGTTTGTTATAATTCACCAATACATACAGGATGGGGCCCAGTCGATAGCGTTGAGTTGAGATATAAGTGGCTTAACTAACTATGGTTATTATGGTTTATGGTAGCACTATGGCACTATAACTATAGAATACTATAGTTTTCATGGGCTTTATAAACCGACTTAGTTGTACCCTCTGGTAAACGTTTACATAGCTATGGAACATCACCATTTTTCATGGGAAAATCCACTATAAATGGTCATTTTCAATAGCTATGTTAGTGATAACCAGAGGGTCATTGGGGGCACCAAGGCCTCACTCGCCTTCCAAGTGGCCATGAGCTCCTTGTCGCCTCTTGCACCGCGGGAACAACGCCTGGTGAGGAGCTGGGCGAAGGCGTTTTCATGGGGAAACTCCTGGGAAAATCGTGGATTTCATGTGGATCTGATGGGGATACCCTCTGGTAATTTGTTACATAACTATGGAAAAACACAATGTTTAATGGGAAAATCAACTATTTCTATGGGGTATTTTCTACAGCTATATGTTAGTTTACCAGAGGGTATCGGGATTTGATGGGGATATAATCCCATATGTCACCCAAATGTAGGTAAATATACCATATACATGGAGCATATGGGTAATGGGGAGGGAATATGGTTGGGTTCTATTGGAAATTGATTGAACTTGAATCAGCTAAGCTATGAGAACTTCATAACCATCAAACATAGGGGTTAAACACATGAATACTCGGTTTCTCTTGAAACAAGGCCCTAACATCTTAGGGAAAATGCTTAAACATGATCATAAACCAGTGGGTTTCAGATCACAGATCCATAATTCGTTGAGTTGATTGGGTTTCAGACCACAAAACAAGATCGATCACCAGAAGGTGCATCTGCTAACTCCAGATCCCCAGGCACAAGCCTTGCTTCTGCGGATGGATTCTCGCTTCGAAACCAGCGCTGCTGGGGGGTTCGTCAGATCGATTTTCGCAACTTTACCTCCGGATCTTGCTGATTTTGGCCGTCGACACACACACACACACATACATATATATATATATACATTTATTATATATATATATATATATGGTTATATATGGTTATTAATCATGGTTAATGGTTATTAATGGTGGTTTTCATGGCTAGTTGATGGTTATTACAATAATGATAATGGTAATAATGCCCCAACTAAAACAATAACTGGTTGGTGATTGGAACATTTTTTATTTTTAAAATGACAATCCCAACTGACGAGGGGTTGAATCCACCAACCAGTATAACACATATATATATATAACATATATATATATTATAAGAAAGTGTTTGTTGCAATGGTAGTTGCAACGAACAGAGTATGACCATATATGTAAAGATACACTAGAGCTACTAGCTTGCCATCAATTCAACTGCACTTTGTCAGTATTTTGTACCTTCACTATCAGACCGCGGACAACAGATGTTTTTGCAAAATCTCCGATGTTTTCACAAACAAGTACACATGCAGGCAAGCCTTTTCGGTCCTCTACTGCAGGAAATGAAAAATGGTCCACTACTGATGATGTTCCTATTGCATCCCATTAGAAAAACAACATTTCTTTCATCTCTGATGGTCATTTTCCATATCAGATTAGCAGTACCGGCTACCCACGTCCTTTTGTATATCTCCTTGGTCACGGGCCCAGGAACATTTGCTGCAGCTGCCTGCCACGGAATATCTGCTGCTTGGATCGAAAGTGCACGCATTTCACTGGACACGTTGAGAGAAATGCATGGGATATTGTTGTTTTTGTACTTATATATTTTTGTCATCATCATCATCATCATCATCCTCATCGTCATCGTCATCATCATCATCATCATCATCATCATCATCATCATCATCATCATCATGTGTTTGCTGATTGATGGTTCCACACAATAGCTATGTTTGATTGGTTCTGATAATCATAATATGCTGCTATGGTGACTATAAAATAAAATCAGATGCTGCTAACAAAATATTCATATCATAATATACCATAGCATTGATACCCTCTGGTAATTTGTTACATAGCTATGGAAAATCACCATTTTCTAGCTGGGAAAATCCACTATTTCTATGGTGATTTTCAATAGCTTTTTGTATGTTTACCATGGTGACTATCCAATCATAGAATTGGATTATGGGAAAATTTACAGGAAAGCCCTATATTTGATGGTAAAAACCATGGTTTCCGGTTAAGATTTTCCCTTAAACCAATCCAGTGATCCAAGTTGCCCTGAGAAAAAAAATCACTTGTCATCTCCCGGGTCTCGGTCTCTGTGAGACCTCCGTGACGTGACCTCCAAAGTCTCGGAAATTTCTTCGAAGCGAAGCCGAACGATCTCCCCCTGGGAATCCATAGGGTTTTTGATAGGAATCATCCCCTAATAAAAGCCGCAACTTACCCTCTGGTAAACATACAAAAAACTATGGAAAATCACCATTTTCTAGCTGTGAAAATCCACTATTTCTATGGTCATTTTCAATGGCTATGTTAAATTACCAGAGGGTAATTCAGGTTTGTGACATATTATTTCATTTACCCAGATGATTGGGAAAAAATGTGGAGAATTAACCAATGATTAGTAATGCTTATTAATGATTAATAGTGGTTAATGATGGAACATTAATGGGAAATCCTATTGGGTTTGCTGAAGATGATTGGGAAATCTATAGGAAATCCATGGGAAATCCTATTCTCCGTGGGAAATCCAATACTTGGGGAATCGATGAAGCGAATATGTTTTTTTTATTTTTTGGTTGTTCCTGAAGCAAATCCATGTATTGAAAAAGATGATGACTAGGGGTACCCCCATGACTCAGGAAACCTCCATATAATCACAAAAACACCATGACCAGGTGAGTCCCCCCAGGCATGAGTTGGTTTCTAAAGCCATTACCCCTAATAAAATATCTTCGGTAAAAACCCAAGTGAGTTATTTTTTGTCAATTTAGCATAACTTAAAAAAATCGAACAGGAGCTTCACCTTGTATCTGATAACAGCTATTTTCAGGCTAGTGAATTATTCACAATTATTCTAATTCAGCCAGATATTTTTCATACATAATCATGATTACATTTAATGTGGATAAAACAATGCCAGAAACCACCCCCCAATCGTCACCATAAATATATAGGTGCCATTCCATACCATTCCCAGTCATGGGTGGTTTGTCATTGCTTTACCCACATTAGTAACCATCAGTTGGAATATAACACTATTAATAACCATCAGGTGGCAATAGGTGGTATTAATCATCATTAACCATCATTTGGCACAAGGTGGTGTCCCATAGTTAGCTAAGTTGGTGCACATAGCTCCAATTTCACTATGGTTTATGGTAGATATAACTATAGTATTAATGGGGTTTATAAACCAACTTAGCTAACCTGCAGTAACTATAGTTATATCTATAACTTAGCTTAGGATGGTGCAAGTTGGTTTATAACTCCCATAACTATGGTTTATAAACCAACAAACATCACTGGGGGGCACCATCCTGCAGGTTCAGTCTGTCGCTGGCAGACTTCCAGTCGGCCCTAGAGGTCGCCGATGGCAACTCGGCACGGAGAGATACGGAGAGGGCGAAGCTGGTCCCACCGTGTTTCGTTTTTTTTTTTTGAGCCCATGACTACAAAGAAAGAAATACCATAGATAATTAATGATAATTATTATATATATATATATATTATTGTATGGTTATATATTTATAGAATACTCTAGAATATCTACCATTGGCCATAGTTTACTATATAGGAATGTACAGAATATCTACCATTAACCATAGTTAACTCCATAGAATATCTAGCATGAACCATAGTCAAACTTGTTATAAACCAACTTCGCTTACTATGGGGCACCATTTTGTCAACCTCTGTTGGCTTATGACCATATGAGCTATGGTCAATACTCATGGTTAATAACCATTAATAGGGGCTAGTCATCCAATGGTTCATAGGGATTTATAATAACCATTATAAGGATCCTTATTATGGATGGGATGACCATCAACCATATAGTGAGTATTGCCCATGGCTCATATACTGCCCTTCATATATTTGGCATGATGATAATCCATGGGAATCCCTGTGAATTCAGTCAGTACAGTATGATGGAATGAGAGGATTCCCAGGGTTCCCCCAATCAAGCACGGCCCATTGATAGATTTATGTTTCTTCCATTACCATGCCCAATTATAGGGATTTTCCCATCAGCATGTTTGATTCTTTGAGATTTAGCAAGCAACAGTTGAGGATTTCACAGCCAAAAGTGCGGTTTTCACCATGAACGATTGAGACTTAAACATGTTCACCCTCATTTACCACGGGTGTGTCCTTCAAAAACGTGGGATTACACCAGAAAAGTTATAGGGGGTATACAAACAAACCATAATGGGGATGAAATGGGACATTTCAAATGGAATAGAACCAACAATATGAGATGGGTGTGTCCAAAATGGGTTGGATGAACCCTCAATTTATAGCCATCAAATATTGCGGAAACTGATCATCATGAGATGGAATGGGGTATTGTCAGAGATGCCAAAAAAATACCAGTATCGGCTGATCATTTTCTTCAACGAGATTGGTTCTAAAGTTCTATATCCCATTATATGGGGATGGGTCAAAACCCTGGTACCTTTTGTTCACCCCAAAATAGCTGGGATTTATGGATGTGAACATCCCACTAAAAATGTATCTATAGGTATTGACCCATACCCATATACCCACGTGATATCCCCATGAAATAGCTATGGAAAATCACCAGGAAAAGTATGGTTAACTTCCAATTTTGGTGAACCTCCCATGACGATCATCCGGCTGGGTAACGGAAATAGGGAAACTCTGTGCATCACCCAAAAAATGACGCCAAACATTGGTCAGTAGATATGTCATCATTGCATCTATAGTTCCATATATACCATGTATTTTTTTTGTTGTTAGTTATTCCATGTATTCCAAAGATTCCGGTGACCGACCAATAGGATGGGTCCAAATGGGGTTTGATCCAACACCCAGTTTTACTCACCAACCGCGTTTAGGTGGTCACCAACCGCACGCCACATTTCAGCGATGACATTTCAGCGACCTATCGCATAGTGGAATGGGCCAAGCCATTTAGTATCGACATTGGATTGTTAAATGTGTTCATTGGTTAATCCACTGTCTTCATTATAATCAATATCTAATAATCTATCTGGTTGGTGGTTTGGAACATGAATTTTGTTTTTCCATAGATTGGGAATTTCATCATCCCAACTGACAAAGTCATATTTTTCAGAGGGGTAGGTCAACCACCAACCAGATATATAAAATTATATAAACATATATAACTATAGTTTCCCCATGTTATACCCTCTGGTAAACATACAGATAACATCAGATAACTATGGAAACTCACCATCTTTACCCATCGTTACCCAAGAAATGGTTAATCCAACGGAATGGGGAATCGACTGGAACCCAATCGAAGCTGGCAGAAATTCCCATTTCTGCAGCCATGGCATGTGACTTCGCAACTCCGATCCATAGTTTTCAAGTTTCAATCTCCTTATTTTTGTTTGGAGTCTCCGGATTTTTTGATGCTTGATTTGATACTGATCCGTCCATTATTTTTGAGATCCGTCCATTTTGATGATCAAATCCACCACTGGGGATGCTTAGGTTCCCCAATCTATGGAGAAATCATAGAATACCCCAGCATCCTCCTAAACGCGCCGCCTAGATACCATCGGCAAGCGCGTGAGTAGTGCACCTTGGACTCGAGCGAGTTATGAAAAAAGGCTTGGAGGTTGGTGAAAGTGTTGGAAATCGCGAAATGTGGTAAACCCAGTTATAAACCAACATAAACCAACTAACAATTGGGTTTAATGGTGATATAATTAATGATATTTTGTGGGATGGAAGTCATTTCATTTAGAAAGAAACAATGGGATAAATGGGATTTTATGATGATTTAATGTGACTTTAATTGGGATTTAACCAGAACAAATGTGGATAGTAGTGGGAATTACAGTACCTTCTGGCTATTTAACAGTTTGCTATGGTACAGTATAGATTCAATGACCCATGTAGTTCAATGATGTATGAGTTCAATAATTTATGATGATTTCTTGTTCTTAAAAGATGCTGGTTTTCCATAGCTACGTTAAATAACCAACAGAAACCAACTGAAATGGTACTGGGAGTCAACCAACAAAAACCAGGGTTGCTCCAATCCATAGGTGAATTTTGGCAAGGGATGATCATGTGTAATTCTACCATCTGGTTATGACTAACAGTTCGCCATGGAAAGATCCACCATGCTATTAAGTTCGGTAAACCAGCTATTTCGATTAGGGCCATGGCTCAACCATGGCAAACTGTGAATGTCATAACCATATGGTAATTTGATAGTATTTAACTATCACCATGAATATGATATTCCCATTCATGGTAGTAATATATCACTATTGATATCCCATCATCTGTGATATATTAAAATAATCCAATATAGTAATATAATATACTATGGTAATACTATTAATATAATGTTACTATTAATATACTATTGATATACGCTAATATATCCAAATTCTGAGCGAAGAAAAACGGCTTTTCCCAGGCGTTGAAGGTCTCTGGGGCCAACCTGGAAGCTGCGGGGGTGACGAAAACATTTTGGGGCCCCCGTTCGTTGGGCACCATTGAATCGCCATAAATCACCATGAAATCACCTGAAGAAACCCACAATGTGGGGCCCCCGTTCGATAGCGTTCAGTTGGTGCAAACAACTCCAATTTCACTATGGTTTATGGTACTTATAACATCTTATAACTATAGTTATGGGGGTTTATAAACCAACTTATAACTGGGGGGCCCCACATTGCAGGAAAGTGTCAGGCAATCAATCCCCAGCAGATTGGAATCTGTGTAAACTTTGAGGGTATGGCTTCTTCAAATTCCAGTCCATTGAAAGATACCAGTGGAGAAACAATGATAAACTAACATAACTATGGAAAATCATAAATTTTAATGGGTAAATCAACTATTTATATGGCCATTTTCAATAGCTATGTTAGTTTACCAGAGGGCAAACAATGATAATTATAGTATATCAATGTTCCATCATTAACCACGATTAGTCACTTATAACCATGACTAATCATCATAAATTGATGCAGTAAACAATTATAAACAAGTTCTGAATGGCTTCTGGGTCTCAAGAACGGTAAAATTGAGGTTCTGCATGACTTCTTCGGCTATCGCTTGGCTGGCGGCAATTACCTGGATGAGAACAGGCTTTCGGATGGCTCGGATGGCCTAGGTGTAAGATTTTGGAAGGGATCGGTTTGGTAGTATGTGATAGTATAGTTTGAAATTTCAATTGTTTACCATCTGGTTATGGCTAACATAGCCATGGAAAATCACCATGCTATTAATAGGTAAACCAACTATTTCTATGGGCCATCTATACCATGGCTATGTTAGTCATAACCAGAGGGTAAGATTTTTTAGCAGACATGTAGCTAATCATGGCTTTGCCGGCACTGAGTCTGACTATAAAATCTGAAAGATACATTTGCAGCTATAAGGCCTTTACATGTTCAAATCAGCCACATCCAGTAGCCCCAAAGGACACAGGCAAATGGTAGTTGATGTCTATTAGGGTATACTGGGGTTTGTCCTAGTTAACTTTGTGCCAAACAGAACTGTTGTGCCTTGATCAGACGATCAGACAGTCATTATTTGTATATAAGTGGTAAGCCAAATAATGATCCATATATCATATATCTGTTTTCACGACTTGAGGGTTTCAAATAAACCTCATAAGCGTTGCTGTTTAGCACGGGGTTTGCCACGTTGTCTGCCAACGTTATCCAAGTTGGCGCGGCAGGACCCCAGAGCAGGAAGCAAAAGCTCGCTGTCTGAAGGACTTCCTGGCCGCGGAGGAACAGGAGGCGACTTGGTGACCGTGACAGAGCGATGAGAGATGTTTTTGTTTGCCAGTAATGGACAGGAATATCTAGGTCAATCTTAGATGGATTATCTACTAATTCACCAGCTAAGAATCTACTATTTTTTGCAGGGTATCTGGCTGATTGGCACTGTAATGGACAGGAATATGTGGTGGATGTGACAGAAAAGCATGTTGATTTTGGCTTTGGGACAGGTGAAGGTTGGATTTTTGGTTCGCCATAGCTGCAACTCCGTCGTATCTCCGTCATTTTGACGTATGGAGGTTTCCTAAAATAGGGGTACCCCTACATCATCCATTTATAGATGGATTTTCTATTATAAACCAACCATTTCAAGAATTCCCCATTTATGGAAACCAACATATATGTATGTTTAACATATGTGAAAAACCAAACATGATGATATAGGATATGGAGATACCCCTAAATCATCTTTTTCAATCGGATTTCCCACATTAACCACTATTAATCATTAACCATCATTAACCACTATTAATCATTAATAACCATACAGAAATCATTGGTTAATTCTCCACATATAACCAATAATTAACCAACGGAGTTCAATTCCCTATAGATTCCCTATAGTATTAATCATTAACCACTATTAATACAGAAACCCAAGTTTTTCCCTTATAAAAACCATCCATATGGGGTACCCACATGTTCATGGAGGGAACCGTAATCCAGTTGGATGGCTTTCCGAGTCGGAGGTAACTTTCCGATTTCGCTCGCCAGACAGAAAAGACCAATGGAATCCTAAAAAAAGGGCACTGGCTGACATTCTGGAATTGGAAGATCCGCATTTAAATATATATATATATATATTATATATTATATTATATATTATATTATATATATACGTGTATATATATATATATATATACATATTTGTGTAACTATATATATATATATCTATACATATTGAAACCCGTATTTACAGCTGATTTCACCAGCAAAATATGTTGTTTCCCAGCCATGTTTGATACCAAAAAGGCTGACAACTCATTCCAGAGCTGGTTGGTTGCTTCACAGTTTTATTTTCATCCAGAAAAATGGAATGATGATCCCAAAATAATTTGTCATGGGGTGCCCGGACCATCAACCCAGCCCCATTATATCCCCGTATATGTTCCTTTTATACCATATTTAACCTGTACATAATCCATATTATGTATATATATATATATTATAATATATTTTAAATGCATATATATATATATATATCCCCATTGTATCCTCATATTTGTTGCTTCTATCCTCATTATTCATGAGATAAACGCCCCTGCGAAATCGCAGGCCTCGGCCGCATCTTTGTCGCTCCTGTCAGTGCCCTGGGCCTTCAGTTGTCCATCCTGGGCATTGGCGGTGGCTCGAAGGGCGATGGCTAGGGCAAGGGCAAGGGCGATTGGGCCATGGCTGTTGACTTTAGCTGAAGTACCCTTTGGTAAACTACCATAACTATGGAAAATCACCATGTTTAATGGGAAAATCCACTATAAATCACCATTTTCAATAGCTATGTTAAATTACCAGAGGGTAGCTGAAGTACAACCATCGGGCTTCCCAATGGATCCAGGAACGCATACTGTAAAAAAGCCACAAGGTTTCCTTAAATGGATCGCAGGAATGGAGAGTAAATCCATCCATGGATGTTAGGAATGCAAATTTAATGGATATAAACAGATGTTCCAGCAGGAGGGGTTCTGCCAGATGTGGCTTTCACAAACATACTGGATGGTTGCGAAAATCCTGCACCAGTTGGTATATTACCCTCCAGTAAACATACAAACAACTATGGAAAATCACCATATTTATTGGGTAAATCAACTATTTCTATGGCCATGTTCAATGGCTATGTGAAATTACCAGAGGGTAGGCTTATCCCATTATAATCAATCCCAGTCTTTGCAGTGTTTAATGGTTACGTAATAGTTACATATAGTTACCAACTAGTGCAGGATTTCGCAACCATCCACAGTATATGGATAAATGTGGTGTGCACCCTGGCTGCCATAAACCTACCATGACTATCCATGACTATAGTTGAAATCCCATTAACAAATGGTGATGACTTGGGGACGGTTTATTGGGATGGGTGTTGATGGACCCCGCTCAGGTTCGGATTGTGGCAGCACTTTGTGGCGTCTCGGCGATCGGTTGCATAGCTTTTGTCGTCTTAACATGGGGATGGATCACAAAAAAGCTACGGTGGAAAGGCGGTCCGATAAACCACCAATTTTAAGGACGGTTGAAACCCAAACAAAATTGGTTTATAAACCCCATTAACTATAATCACATTATATCACCTATAAACCATAGTTATTGGACTTATAGCCCTATAAATACTGGGATAAATAAATCACCGTTTTCAACTGGTGAAGATTGGGATTTCGCTGGCCCATCCAGAGCGGGATGAACTCATCATAATCCAAAGAATCCGACGAAAAGACCCGGTGATCTAGCAGGGTTTGGTCGGATGTTTGGCTGTTGGATTTTCAAGCGCCCATATTTTGGAGATGGGTCGCTACAGTTGGGCCACTTCAGAAAGTCCGATTTCTTCAGATATTCGAAGACTTTTTATGCCAGTGTTGATCTGTTCTGATTCTCAATTGCAGTGTTAATCCAGCTACCGTAGCCATATCATGGGGATACTACGGATGATTCTCATCCAAAAAATGATGGATGTTTGGTACTAAGTACTAAGATGCCCAAAATCGCATGTTTTTCTGGCCCTGACTTTAGATACGTACGACTAATTCAGGTGATCCAGAGCGCTTGCTGCGTCTGCACTGCGAAGATTTGCTCCTCATGACGCGGCAGGTGAGGTTGTTCTGGCGAATCTTCTGGAGTTGAAGGGATCAAAACATATCAAAACCTCATTTTGGTTGGTTTCACCCCAGATGTTTCGCGTTTTTTGGGGTGAAATCTCCTTCTGGTAGTCAAACAGGGCTGGCAATGGAATACACTCCGTGGGGTCCATCAGGTCCGATCACTGATGAATTTTCGCGTCGCAGCTGGCAATTCACTACCCTCTGGTTATGTCAAAATAGCTATTGAACATGGCCATTTATAGTGGATTTACCCATAAAAAATGGTGATTTCCCATAGTTATGTTAGTTTACCAGAGGGTAATTCGAAAAAATTAGGCCAGTGAATCATACCATCCGGCAATTCGCTGCATAGCTATTGAACATCACCGGTTCTTAGAGGAAAATCATCGGCCTTAGCTACGTAGCAAGTCAGGACCTTACCAGAGGGCAATTCCCACTAATCCCCATGAAATCACCATAAAGATGCATAAAATCCGTCGAAACTGGGCCGGGTGAAAGTCATTGCGCCAAAGTTTTACTGCTTTTTAGTAGATATTCCTATTATATCCTATTATGGGTTGTAGTACCCAATAAGCCAGTCTAAGCCCTTATGTTCACCCATCACAACAGGTATTCTGAATGGCTTATTTAAGTGATTTTCCGAAACGCTTCATGGAACTTGGCTACTGTGCGAATCCTAAGCTTAGTTGTCCACTTTGTTGCGGGCAGCCTATTTCAACTACTGCATTTCTACTTGCGATGGCTGCATCATTTTTTTCTCCAACCATGATGGGCCCTTTGCTGGGTCCATGTTCGACCCCTTTTCACCTAGGATCTTAATCTTTGGTGAATCTTAGATCCTATTCAGCAAACAGATCTTTAAAATGAATAGGATTCCCTAAGATCACCTAGGATCAAAAAATCTTTGGTGAATCTTATTCTTCACCTTGATCTTAGATCCTATTTTTTCCGAACTCCCCACGGATCTCAGATGCCAAACATGGACCCCGTCTGATCTCGGATCCCGAAAAAACTCGCCCTGGATCCTACTGGTCCAGGCCAAAAATCAAGAGCACTGCCCGTGGCGTCTAGCCTCAGTGTCGTGAGAGAATTTGGCCATGGCGGCCATGGCGGCCATGCCACCAGTTAAGACCCAAATTTTATTTTTTGAATTGGAATTTATCATGACATGAGTTTTGAAAATATATTATACCTTCTCAGTCTATCAACACGCATATATTACTCCGGGGTTGATATTGAGAAATGGACCCGCAAACGTTGTTGTTCCTTCTTCTGTCAAGCATTGACAAAAGAACCCCGCATCACTTGACCATTGGGTGATCCTTGGAAAGGCTTTGAAAAAACATGGTTTCCTTTGTGACTCACCTGTACATTACTTTGAGGGATTCAATCTTGACACCCACACTCTGCTATCACAGAAAGAAAAATGACGCTTAGAATGAACATGAATTAACAAAACCATGTTAAATCACCATCTTTTGATGATTCAAGAGCTGAGTCATGCCAACCATGTACCACGTGTAGAAACATCACTGCTACTTGAGCAGTCCTATGACCTTACTTGATGATTCGTTGAGACCACCAATCACTTCCAAAGTTTATGGAGCCATCTAACTATGGATATTTACCATAGACCCTATAGTTAAGAATGAATAAATGAATATAATACACCCATCTATTTAGTTAACCCCACTAGTTATAATCTATTTGTTGATGTAGATGGTTAAACCAACTTATACCGACCATCTACATCCATCTACCACAAATAGATATTATAAATAGCTTCACTTTTAAGCCAATAGGTTCACTTTTTTAAACCCAACCAAGCCATCTAACTGTATATATATATATATATATATCCACCATAAACCCATCTAGTTCACCCATCTGTTTTTCACCAAGCCATAAAAAAAAACGCTTGGACCGTCTGCGGTTTGTTCCACTGATAGGCTCAGCGGAGCCTTGCACTCCCTGGCGACCTTGGTGAAGCGCGCGGAGCGGAGCGGATCGGTGGTCGGATCTGGGGGACCTGGGTTTTTGCATCAAGAGGAGGTTTTCGTTGCCGCTGGGAATGATTCTCAATGATGGTTAATAGTGGTTAATAGTGGTTAATAGGAATGGTTAGTGGTCAATCAATGTTAGCTGGTTGGTGATAAACAAACATAGCAAGTGAAAATGGCCCAGTCGAAATAGTTGATTTATCCATCTAAGATTTACCCATCTAAGTAATGGTGAATAGTCTAGGTCAATCTTAGATGGATGCTTTAATCCTAACTAGTCGTTTGGAATGGGAATATCAACGTTCACCAGCAAAGAATTTATTTTTTTTTGCAGGGTATCTAAGATTGGCAATGATATGGTTAGCTGGTTGATGATTAGTAATGGTGAATAGTGGTTAATGATGATTAATTTTCATATATGATGGTTTTATTGTATTTGTTTTGGGGAACTCTAAAATTGGTAAATATGATATGGCTTAAATAGTAATAATATAGTAACAATTGTAAGCCGCCCCAATTTTGATGGTTTATAGTTTATACCATCCATTTATGGTGATTTTTGGGATGGTTTATTATTGTTGTAACCACATTAATTGGTAATAATAATAATATGAATGGTACTGATGCATATATGAATAATGAATGATATATGGTAATAACAATGATATTAATATGGTAATAATGATAATGATAATATGATTACCGTTATTGCCATAGTTAATGGTAATGATATGGTGAGTGTGTGGTAATGATGGTAATTAGATACTTAAATCTTAATATACATGTGTGGGATATATATATATATAATGGGGATTTACATATGGGGGGTAGCCACTACTATTAATACCTATAGCAGTTGACCCCAGTAATAGCTATTACGTTTTTTTTGTACCCCAAAATAGTGATTAATAATGATTAATAGATATTCATAGTGTTTATCAATCTTAGTAATTACCAACTGGATGGGTAGTGGAAAGTCCTTGAGTGTTTTGCTATAAAGGGAACATATTGAAAATAACCAGCAAGAGCCAGAGCTGACTTTTTTGTTTGGTGGAATATCAAAGATTGATCATGTATACGAGGGGTATCAATCTTAATAGTAATTATATATATAATCACTATTTTGGGGTAACCTGCCTTTTTTTTGTAGTCGGGACTTGTTAGTCCGGGATTGACATTAGAACTAATGGCAGAACCATAATATAATACTGCCCCTTGGGTACTGCCAGATAGCTGCCCGGAAAATCTCATATGTCAATTCATATATGTGTTTCTCCTGTTGGACATGGGAATTTCGGTTTTCCCACGGCCAGGGTAGATTCCTGAATGGTAAGAGCAAAACCAACGAAGACGGCGATGTCATTTGCAAAAACAGAAAGGCCCAGAAAGAGACACGGACACTTGCAACACAGGCCAGTACTAAACTGGTTGGTGGTTTGGAACATTCTTTATTTTTCCGTATATTGGGAATAGTAACCCCAACTGACTTTCACTAACTCATATTTTTCAGAGGGGTTTGTTGGCTCAACCACCAAGCAGTAAATGTAGCAATCGTTTACCCTCTGATAATCATGGAACTCGAAAACTGAACATTATATATATATATATAAAATCACCAACCATATGGGGTAGGGACCAACCAGTAAATGTAGCAATTTAACATTGCAATGGAAATTCCTGAACTAGACGGAGGTGGCTCGTTCGCTGGCGAAATCATGGAACTGGATGAAGTTTGGTTGTCCAGCCTGCGACAGGTTTGATGACACCAGAGGGTACTAGAGAATCTTCTAGAGACAATCTAGAGATAGCCTCTGGTAACCTAATGTAGCTATGGAGTCTGTCCATTTTTTTCATAGGTAAATCAACTATGATAAAGAATGCCATTTTCAATAGCAAAGTGTTAGTCATTACCAGAGGGCAATCAGATAAACCGAGAGATCCATCAATGGGAATTTCAGGATCCTAAAATAGAGGTACTGTACCATATAAGGCTATATTTTGTGGGGATATTCCCTTACATAGGCCTTATATAGGCCTTATATATGGTAGGTACCTCCAATTTAGGTCCCTGAAATGGCCATTGAATCCAGCCCCAGCTTCAGCATTTTCCTCCGGACGCATCATGACACGGCCGCCTGCAGGCATTCAGGAACGGAAGTCTGCGGCTGGCTGGCGGACTGTGCCTCAGGTGCTTTTTTCCGCCAGGAGTCGGATGAACTCAGTGAAAATCCATCATTCTGGGTAAACTATAACGACCTCACTGCGACCTCACTATAATCATAGTTAGTAAGGGAAATGATCCCCAAATGGCCTTAATTCAGGTTAGTGAAATATTATAATTTACCCAGATCATTTATGGATATGGGTTTGTCTAGAAATAGGTGATACCCCCAATACGAGCCATTTGAATAGGGAAAAAATTGTGGGAAAATGAGAACAATCCATTGGAATTCATTTGGGGTGCATTATTTTCAGACAAACACATATTTCCCGATGTATGACAAATAACTTAATGGGAACATTATATATATATGCACATATGTTTAGTTGAACTATATAACTAATGGATAATTCCCGATTAATGGATGATTTTCCCAGCTATAAATCTCCATATTTATTGTGGATTTTCTAGCGGCCCGCCACGTTTGACGACACCATTGCAGGTATCTTGTAGGCCTAGCCCACAGCATGGGTTGCACAGCAGTTGTCCATGATAAAACCATTCTCAGGCTGTGTGGATGCTGTCCTAGCTACGAGATGCTACGAGTAATAGATAGTAATAAATAGTAATGTCAACCCCGGATTAATAAACCCTGGTTGATTAATTGTGGTGGTTCCCCCAAAGTAATAAATGGCTACTGAAATGGTACCCCCCCCAATTAAACAGCCTAGGGTTTATTAATCCGGGGTTGACATTAATGATGAGATCATCATCCCAATGACCTGCATCTCAAGTATATAGTAAAAGTACAGTATATAAAACTACATACTGTATGTGATTTTGATTGATTTAGTGTCTTAAACATACTTTGCATTATCCAAGTCGAAAAGAGGCTGCAGTCGAGGGTTTTGAATCCGCCAGGCGAGGCTTATCCTCCTGCAGAGGTTTTTGAACTCGCAAGGAGATGGGGGTGGCAGCGTGCCGGACCTGTGTCCAGCATGCCCGTTACGCCGTTGGTGTCGGCCCAAACATGGCTAGAAAATCCGGGGAACATCCCTCGAAAGTTTACAGCAGGGAAAATCATATACAAATGGTGGAGAGTTCGTTTCAATGGTGATTTTTTGGAATTATACTGATTCTATGGGATGTGAAAATGTGATTATAGTGGGGATTCACCTTAAGATACATCGTTTAGTTATGGGATATTTTATGGGATGATGTTAAGCCTATTTGGCAATCGAGTCAAATACCCTCTGGTAAACTAACATAACTATGGAAAATCACCATTTTTAATGGGAAAACTCACTATAAATGGCAATTTTCAATAGCTTTTTGTATGTTTACCAGAGGGTATATGGCGGGGAACCATGGAGGTTTATAGTAGGGAGAATCATCCCGCCTGCGCCATATTTGATTGCCCGGTTGGAGGGTTGTCGACTACAAATATGTTGAATTTGGGTGACTAGACTTTAATCATAGGTCGGACATTTTTCGGGCTTGTACAGAATTCGCAAACATAGAAACAGTATATCCATCAGATGGTTTCAAATCGTGTTTGCCATTCTGGTTTGAAGATACAAAAACTGTCGCTGATCCGGTGGGGCCGGTGGGGTCACGCTTTCGATGGCGGCTCGGCTCAAGTTCAGTTTTGACCCAGAAAATTTCAGCGGCCGAAGCCAGCAATTCACGATGAGCTTGTCCAGAATGATGCGAGTCGGGCCTCTCGGGGGCCAAGCTGCTGTATCAAGTCGTCATGACGGGTGATTTGGGATGGCTGGGACTGTCCCAACACAATCAGCTGTGTGTTCGTTCATATTCATTCATATGCTAAGCTCAATAAGCTGTACCTATACTCGTGTCAGATACACACATCGACGACTGAGTATCCTCTGGTAACTCAACAATTTGACAATGGAACATGGGCCCGTTTAGTTCGATGATTTACCTATTTAAACATATTAGAAATGTCAATTTTCCAGTTCGGAAACTGTTGGTCATCACCAGAGGGTAATTCCCATGTATTCCCATTATTGTCCCTTTTCTGTTGGTTACATGCCCTTAACTTCTCATTGAATCAACATTGTAATTAAATCCCATTACCAGAGGGTAATCCCCATGCCTATCCCTATTTTTGTTGGACAATTTCTCGTTAATCACCATAAAATGCAAATATATGCCAATAAATCCTCATATCACCAGACAATTTCCATAAAATCACCATGAAAAAGCACCATTGAATCGCCATAAATCACCATGAAATCACCTTAAAAAAACCCAGAATGTGGGGCCCCCAAGATAGCGTTCAGTTGGTGCAAACAACTCCAATTTCACTATGGTTTGTGGTACTTATATAACTATAGTTACTGGTGTTTATAAACCAACTTATAACTGTATAATCAGTGAATCCACATTTTCAGACGCAGACATTCTCTTACTGGTTGGTGGTTTCAAAGATGAATGTTATTTTCCATGTCATATATGTCATCCTTCCCATTGACGAACTCGGGGGCCCCACCATTGCAGAAAGTCCCGCTGAGGTGCCCACCCTGGCAGCACGCCTGAGTCGAACATCGACGCTGCGACAGAGCAGGAGGACCTTCCTCACCGCGTCGGGGCCCGAGGGTGGGGAAAAGCCGGAGCGACGTAGGGAGCCATGGTGAGTTATGGGGATTTTGATGGTGATTTTATAGGCATTTATAGATAATGCCAACACCGGATTCATAACCCCCCCCCACCAGGTAGGTAGGTAGGTAGGTACCTTCTGGCTAGTTTTCTTGACAACCCCTAAATAAACGCACCCTGAACCATAAAATTCTGAACCATAAAACTTTGGATATGGCTTACGTCAATTAGATCTTAATAGAATTCCATTGGATTTGTTAAAATCTCATGGATCAGAAAGTGGGTTGATTAATCAGGGGCAAACCGTGGTTATTATTTTAGGGGGACATGGGCTCATGGGGGGGGTACCCTTTGGGAGCTATCCAAACTGATGATGTTCATAAAGATTTTAATTAGAAATCGATCATTTGGGGAATAGTTGTTTTTTGAAATTTTCAATGATCAACTTAAACCTTAAGTATAACAATGATGATGAAACAAAAAGTAAAAAAAATGGAAATAAAAGGAATTGGAAATAAGAATTGCTGGATAAACAAATGAATTTCAGCACTGGTGGTTGATTACTCGGGGGTAGGCCAAACGGTTTATTAATCAGCGGGGACCACCTGTATTTAAATTACATTTTTTGGGGGGGCAGTGGTGGTTGATTAATCTGGGGGGGTTTATTAATCCTCACTTGACAGTATTTCATGGTGATTCAATGGGATTTACTGACGATCAATGGTAATTAACAAGGGAAAAACATCTATAAATGGGATACTCGGATATGAAATGGAAGATGAATGATATACTAATGGCATATTAACACTTATAGCCGCCTTGTTGATTGGTTAGTTTTGAGGAGTTAGACTACCTGATTATTGTGGATTGTCAACAACTCATATTAGCGAAATATGTCAAGTAGAGATAGGGGTATGAATCACAGGCACTGGACTGTCAGGTGAGGAATGGCTAGTAGCGAAATTGACGAACAGAACTTGATTAACGCTTGGGTTGGGAGGATATAACGAACTTGTTACCCTCTGGTGAACTAACATAGCAATTGAAAATGGCCATTTATAGTGGATTTTCCCATGAAAAATGGTGATTTTCCATTGCAAAATGTTAGTTCACCAGAGGGTAATGGGATTCTATGGGACCAACTTATAACTGGGACAGTTGGCGGGATTCGATCATGGCTCTTAGCCTCCCTGGCAGATAGTGTTTCCTGTAGATGTTCAGCTTCGGACCATGGTTTTTTGGAGGTAACCGTAAGTTTTTTCAGGATGTCATCATGAGAAAAGCCATGAGCTTTGGATATTCAGTGCTGTTGTTTCAAGCATATCAGAACAAGAATCCCCAAACATGCGCATTGCAACGCCAAACAGTGTGCCCTTCAAACCGGAAGGGCAATTTTTTGATCAATAGGTGAGTTGATCAACAGAACTAGAAACTAGGCGAACTGGGGACTTATGGTGGAATTTTTGATGGGTAAATTTCATCACGACCTCACTGATCTCCCGAACCCTGGAATCATGGTTTTTATAAGGGAAATCATTCCCAAATGGCCGCAAGATTCAGGTTGGTGAATTATTATAATTTACCCAGATATGTCAAATGCTAACCCCGGATGAAAATAAACCGTGGTCGATTGTACAATTCGAGTGGCCTTGAAAATCATGATGAATTACTATTTTTCACTTGGGACCCCTATTGATAAACCAGGGCTTTATCAATCCAAGGTTTACATTATCTGGTTGGTGGTTTGGAACATTTTATTTTTCCAATACATTGGGAATAACGGAATATAATCATCCCAACTGACGAACTCATATATTCCTCAGAGGGGTAGGCTCAACCACCAACCAGATGAATAGATATCCATAGTCAGATTGGATTTTTTGAACCAAGTCATACTGTAACTGCTTTTTTCGCGGAATCTCCAAAGCCCCAAGCCAATGATCCAATGTTTGTTGGTGAAACCATTTGCATAACCCACCAGCGCAACGCATCAGCATTGGTGAAATCCCGAGTTTTCATGGTTTACAAATCCAGTTTGATGCTGAAAAATCATCAGTTTTATGGTTTAGAAATCCAGTTTTATGGTTTTGAAATCCAGTTTTATGGTTTAGAAATCCAGCTATATCGAGTTTTTTATATGGTTTTAGAAATCCAGATATCATCTTCAATCATTTTCAATCCCCACTTCATATCTGCAAAATGAGCCGGAGCTGGGTCATGACCAGAAATTTGACCAGGAATTCTTGAAGAAAGTTGCGTATACCTCCAGCCAGTATCCCTATTATATAAACATATACAATGTGGGGCCCCCAAGATAGCTAAGTTGGTTTATAACTCCAATAACTATGGTTTACGGTACTTACAACTATAGTTATGGGGGTTTATAAACCAACTTATAACTGTATAATCAGTGAATCCACATTTTCAGACGCAGACGTTCTCTTACTGGTTGGTGGTTTCAGAGATGAATGTTATTTTCCATGTCATATATGTCATCCTTCGCATTGACGAACTCATATTTTTCAGAGGGGTAGGTGTACCACCAACCAGTCTTATATTGTTAGGTATATCCTTATTAAAATATACCCGGCCTGGTAAACATACAAAAAGCTATTCACAATGGTGATGTTCCATCATTTTTTGTATGTTTACCAGGCCGGGTAGTCGGGTAGGATCACCGTATGATGGTGAACTCAGCTTTTTGTTGGTTTTGAAAAATCACAAGGTGAAAATCCATCCATCCTTACAAGGTGAGGTTCCAATGAAAAAGCTTGATTTATAAAGCCATTAAACTAGTTCCTACAGCCATGAACTAGTGGCTTAAGTATGGTTTATGGTAGATATAACGAACTAGTTAATGGATGTTAAGAACCAGCTCCTAGTAGCTAGGTCAATCCACTGGATGGGTAGAAACTAATCCTAACTAGTCTTTTGCTATGGGATTATCTACTAATTAAACAGCTAATAATTTGTCCTTTTTTGCAGGGTATCTGGCTGATTGGCTCTGATATGATTCAAGATCTTGGAGATGCAAAAAAGATTCTTCCGGCTTCAATAATTCCAAGTAGTGAACTCTTTTCCCAGGGTATAAGTGGGTGTATAATATAAAACCATAGATAATTATAACTACTGTAGCCACAAATTCACCAACCATTCGCCATTCAGACCTTAAGAAAGAAACACCTCGTCAACGCGAAGCACGAGGGTGTCACCTTTTGTCGTCAACTGATCAGGTCCTCAATGCGATTGGCAGTTCAGGGCGACGTCATTGGTATTGACCTGGGTGCGCAGGGACTTTCATGCTGCTCCCAACCCTAGGATCCCTAGGTCAATGAGAACCACAAGGGTGGTTTTCTTCGTCGTTTCACATCGTGAAACATCGCATGGTTTATCCATGTTTATCCATGTTTATCCAATTTATGCCCTGCTTCGTGGTTTGGAACATGAATTTTATTTTTCCATACATTGGGAATAATACTCCCATTTGACTAATATTTTTCAGAGGGGTAGGTATACCACCAACCATTGCCTCTTGTACCGGTGTTTGGAGCAAGGCTGATTTGGGGATATGATGGGGATATTGCAAGCCAAAATGACGGATACTCCATTTCCACTTGTTGATTTAACTGGGGACAAAACTGAATAGACCGGCATCGTACGGAATATTGATGGGGGCTGCAATGTAATGGGATAATGCTTGGATAAACTTGATATCAACCTCACTGCCACCCTGATTGCAAGGGGTAATAATTACCACAAATAGCCGAACTTTTCAGGTTGGTGAATTACTATAATCTATCCATAGTCAATCTCAGAGATTCTCTAGAGTGAGTCAGTAAGTTGATGACTAGATTGTTCAAGCCTTCAGAAGCGGGAGATGGGCTTGAATATTTACCCTCAGGTAAACTAACATAACTATCGAAAATGGCCCATAGAAATAGTTGATTTACCTATTCACAATGGTGATTTTCCATCGTTTTTTGTATGTTTACCAGAGGGTAGTAGATAGAGATAGTGGATCAGTGGATGGTAAAAAATTCGCTGCAGCAAAAGGAGGCTTGAAACAGTTGAAGCCGATGAAAATGGAATACCCTCTGGTAGACATACAAAAAACTTTTTGAAAATCACCATTTTTCATGGGAAAACTCACTATAAATGGCAATTTTCAATAGCTTTTTTTATGTTTACCAGGCCGGGGGGCGCCACAGTCGTCTCCCCGTTGCCGTCCCAAGCGGGGCCACGTTTTTTTTCAGGTACGACCAACAGTTGTGTGGCGATCATGGAGGGCAGCACGCCCAAGGTCATTGAGAACGCAGAGGGGATGAGAACCACTCCTTCTTTTGTAGGCGCGGGATTTTTTCGGAAATGTGGATTCACAATGGTTTATGGTAGATATAACTATAGTTAATGGGGTTTGTAGGCGCTGGATTTTTTCGGATCAGTGTCATCTTTTGTCGGATGAAAATCCCATGTGTAATGGGAAAATCATCCATAAAATCATCCATTGGTTGAATCGGAAATGTGGAAGAATTCTATGGTTTATGGTAGATAGAACGTATAAACCAACAAACACTGGTTGGTGGGTGAATTTACATGAATGGATTATTTTCCATGTCATATATGGGATATATAATCCTTCCCATTGACGAACTCCATAATTTTTCAAGATGGTTAAAACCACCAACCAGGGATCATGAGCTGGGGAATCATGTCAATTTCAGATATTGAACTGGGAAGATGAAATTTGATGACAGAAATTGAACTATGTATAACTAAGTGGAATGAAAAGGGAAGCCCTTTTCCGTGTGCAATCAATTTGTAGTGATATGGTACGCATATGGTTGTTGGATATTGCTTTTAACATATCTGTATGTTACCCGCTGCCCTTAGTATTGTGGCTTTGCGCCTACAGTGCTTTGGCGGCAGTCTTGGTAGTAAAAACATGTTTTGATCGGTGATCCATGCTTCACAGTAACATTGCCCAGTCAACACAACTCAAAGATGTATTATATCATTAATAATACATATATAGTATGGTTGTATATATTATATATATACACTATATATGTCCGTTGTCATCATGCTATATGCTAGTAAAACTGTGAAGAACTCTTTGGTTTCATCCAACTTGAAGCTGGATCTCCCTCGCCATGTCGACTTCTCTGGGTCATGCATCAGATGTACCTCGCAATGATGGCAATCAGTGTTTCCTAATTGAACATGACACATCAAAAAGCGATGATTTTGGGGGTTCACCTATGCCTATTGTTTTTCAACTCATAATATGACATACACTAGTCAAACTTATCTGACTGATACACTTACATGTTTTTTTCCCTTCATTGATACTGGTTCATTGATAGTTAAAAAAATGATATCCCAAGTTCTAAAGGTTATAGGGTAGACAATGTTTTCACATGTCTGCACTGATCATTCAATGTGTGTATAAAACCCTCTGGTAAATTAACAGTACCCTGAAAATCACCGACTTTTAGTGGAAACTAATCTTCCAAATTCTATCTGGCAGGGTCTATGCTAATTTACTGGAGGGCAACCTATGTTTCTTGGTGGTGAATGGTCCCTTCACTTTCCGTCGCCTGAACAAGATCCAGGCTTCACCAGCGACGGTCAACGTCTCGTGGGTATTCCTGCCAAGCGTCAGGCGGCGACGATAGCCAGTCGGTGAATCGGATACAGGATGGGGCCCCCCAGTTATAAGTTGGTTTATAAACCATTATAATCCCCATTAACTACAGTTATATCTACCATAAACCATTGTTAAGCCACTTATAAACCAACTGAACGCTATCTTGGGGGCCCCACATTGTAGTCCTTAGGATGCGGGAAACCCAATAATAAAATGTGGGAACCCAATCATAAATAAATGTGGGTTATCTATGATTAATGATTAATGATTATTGTACGATAGCCAAGAATGGTGTTTCATGTGGGCAGTGGCGCTAAACTAAGCTAAACCCTGTTTGGTTGATCATTTTTTTGTTTGGGGATGATTTTCTACCTACCCTTCAAAAATCTAGGGAATTATCATCATCCACGAACGGGGAATTTATTCCCATAAATAAATAGGGATTTTCATATGTGATATATAAAGGGAATTATAAACCATATCCCATAGGATCCATGTATGGTATATATGCTAACATTGGGGATATATTGATGGTAAATGTTACCATATATAGCATACATGGATCCTATGGGTATTGGGAAAAATGAACTAATTATAATCATCCACTAGGGAAATCCCTATTCACCAATCATAAACCCAAGAATCGGCAACCCGATCATGAACCTCGCATTTGTGGATGATTGATACCACCCATAAAAATGTTGATGACTTGGGGATGGTTTATGATTCAGTTTGCCACATGAATGGGATGTGACATGGATTATTTTTTTGTTGGACATAAATACCAAAAAGAGAGATATGATGATTTAGTATTCATGGTTATTTTCTTTAAGGTTTTGCCTGACGTAAACTAAGGTTTCAGGTGAGATGTAATAGGAATAATTAGTTTAGAAGATATGGGATAGTCGTTTGTTTAATTTTGTTTATCAGTGAAATGTGGTAACTGTTTTCAAAATGCCTGAATTTACAGTGACTTTAAACCTTCGACCCAATATTCATGATTAACCCAATATATATATATAATATATATATATATAATGTCTGCCCTTGATTTAACAATAGGGGGCCCCCCCCCCCCCTCTCTGACCCTAAATAAACTTAAAGCCACCATAAAACTTGTTTGTAAGTAAAGGTTTTAAATTACCACAATTGAAAACGAATACATAAAATGCAATTTCAAAAAAAAAAAGGAATCCAGCAATTGTTTTAGTATTGATCTAGTATTCATCTCATGGATTTAGTATTGATTTAGTATTCATGTCATGGATTTAGTATTGATTTAGTATTCATCTCATGGATTTAGTATTGATCTCGTATTCATCTCATGGATTTAGTATTGATTTAGTATTCATGTCATGGATCTGGGCAAATCTGGGTTTAGGGCCAAAAACAATTAGCTTTATTCAGGGTCAAACTCTAATTAGTGCCAAGGCACCTCATGGGGGGTACCCTTGACGAGTTGATTTGGGATTGATTTTGGATAAATTTGAATAAAGGTTTTGAATAGAAAAGAGCAACCATTATTTTTGAAAATTTGAAGTATCAAGGTAAGATCTAATGAGCTGGCAATATGAATTAGTACATGAAAGCCACCTCAAATAAAGCATGGAAAAAAAAATCAGCCCCATCTGGGCAAATCTTTTAGGGCCAAAAAAAAATAGCATTATTTAGGGGGCATTTATTATTTATTTTGGGAAAAATTTAGCATTATTCAGGGGGCATTGATAAATCAGAACTCAACATTATTAATGATTGCCCCAATGTTGATTACCCAATATTACTATTATTAATGATCAACCCCATATTGTTGTACCACACAATGATTACCCCACGTTTGCAAAAGGAAAGTAGATGTTCTCAAGCATGAATTTTGGGTGGTTCTTCAATGGTTGTTTAAGAATGGGAAAACTCATGTTCTCAACCCGTCCATTCCAATACCCTTTGGTACACGAAGATAGCAATGGAAAATGACCAATTTATGAGTTTATGTATAACTATTCAAGTAGTTGATTTATACCTATTCAGGTGGTGATTTTCCAGTTCGCAAACCTGGTTGGTGGTTTGGAACATGAATTTTATTTTTCCATTCTGTTGGGAATTTCATCATCCCAACTGACGAACTCATATTTTTCAGAGGGGTAGGGCTCAACCACCAACCAGAAACTGTTACCCTCTGGTTATTTAACATAGCCATGGAAGCCATGGCCCATTTATAGATGGTTACCTATTAATAGCATGGTGATTTTCCATGGCTATGTTAAATAACCAGATGGTAGCATCACCATTTTTAATGGAACCATTGAATCCCATTAAAACACGCTATTTCCCCATAGTTTTCAGAAAAACCCGCGGTGGAACGCCCTTACCGCGGGTGAAAGCCCTCCATCTCGTTGCCAGCGCCAGGCTGTCACCAACTCAGAGAACACCGTCTTCGCTGCCAAGCGTCGCTTGTCTCGGGTGGGGATGGCGAAAAAAAAACGGGTTGGATTTCCATGGCAATTCCAGATTTGATGATTTTTTCAATGGTTTTCCAAAAGTTTGGCTCAACTAGATTTTGTGTTTTGTTCTCTAATGGAATCCAATGTTGGGGCAAGAATGACTCAGACTGAATCGAAGCTTGTTTTGGAGTGTTGTTTGGATAAATATCTTTTGGTTTGATTATGTTTGATTCGATGAATAGTCATGAATGTAAGAAAATTTATATCCAAAATCCAGAAACTATACATATTGAACCAACAGTTAGGTACCATTGAAACACCTCAAGAAATCCCGGTGGGAATTCCATACCGTGACCACGTGGAGTCGCCGAGCCTCGGCCCAGGACTCATCGGCCGATCCTACGATGATGAGGCGACCCAGAAGGACAAGAAGGTCCTGCCGTACAAGGCCTCGGGTCAGGGAACAATGGAACCAATTCGGGGATTCCACCGATTCCACCTGTGGAAAATTCGACGAAGCTCGAAGAACACGAGAAAAAATTGGGAGTTTGGAAAACTCAAGCTGTAGCGGTAGCTAACCTATATCCATATCAATGAGTTGGTGTTGGTCCTGTTGGTGATTTCAATCTGGTTGGTGGTTTGGTTTCCATGAATTTTATGACTTTCCATTCAGTTGGGAATGTCATCATCCCAACTGACGAAGTCCATCATTTTTCAAGATGGTTGAAACCGCCAAGCAGCAATGGTTTTTGTTGTTCTTGAAATCCACCCAAAAGGGGAGAATCCTCACAATTGGTGGCTGGACCAAATGACTTGACCCATAGCAGGGACTGTCTACTGCTTGCCTGGTGGAAGTTAAACCTGTGTCTAGACTTCGTGGTACCCGAAGAAATGGGATCATCATCCAAGAAGCTTGGAATCTTCGGAGTTTTGTCTCAGTATCAATCCACAATGTGGATGCCGCGAAAGAAAAAAACGCGAAAGAAATGACGAAAGAGAAGAGCGAATAATAGGACCAAACTCATTGGGGTTTGGGCAATAGCTCACATTTTGAAGGGTAGATCAGCCTATATCAGCCTATATAATCCTATATACTTGTATAGAATTCTATAGATACACACTCATGTTTTCCGATATGTCCAATTTTGTTGGCTGCATCCGAAAAAAAAAAATTGTCGCCCGTGCAACAGAAACTGGCATGGCTGCGTGGAAAGCTTGAGATTGGGGCCTGAGTGATTTTTCGATTAATGGTGGATATCTAGCAAGCCATCCTTGTTGAAACATTGTACCCTTGGATCATATTAGTACCCATATAGTGTTTTATTGGGATTCAATGGTGATTCAATGGGATTTAATTGGATTTAATGGGATATATGATGGTATAGCCTCTGGTTATGTCAAAATAGCTATTGAAAATGGTCATAGAAATAGTTTCTTTACCCAGCTAGAAAGGCATGGTGATTTTCCATAGTTATGTAAACGTTTACCAGAGGGTAGCTCATGCAGCTCTTCAATTGGAAGTCTGAGACAAGAATTTGATGGCCTATCTGATGAAGTTTCCCATCGTTAAACAGCGACAGCACGATCCGGGATGGCAAACATTGGACCAAAGTTCAAGTCCCTAAGATTCATGACCTATAAATTGGTGCCCCCTAGTTATAAATTGGTTGAAATAACCCCCATGAATACTATAGTTATAAGTACCATAAAGTACCATAAACCGTAGTGAAATTGAAGTTATAAACCAACTTAACTATCTAGGGGGCACCACTTTGTACCTATCATATCCATTCATATCCTATCCTGGTTGGTGGTTTGGAACATGACTGGATTATTTTTCCAGAAACAGTTGGGAACATGTAAAAACCCCATTTGACGAAGTCCATGATTTTTCAGAGGGGTGGCGACAAACCACCAACCAGTATCCCATTATTCATTATAATCTAGAATGTAGATCAATAATAATCATTAGACAATGAATTACAGTATCTATTATAATGATCCAAGTAATATCATTAGATTATATCACCATTAGATCTATAATTTATATCCCATCCTCCAGCAATGATCGAAAACAAAATCCATTAGATCCCCATTCTATCACAGTAAAATATCCCGAGATTAGTCTTGCTGGAAAACCTCCACGGTTTAATGGAGGATTTCCCAGTATCATCATTTATTGGATGATTCAATAGTAGTACTGAGTACTGAGTACTTATTCAACAGTAGCAATGTCAACCCCGGATTAAACCATGGTTTATGAAAATTTGAAAAGTACTCCTCCAATAGTCATTTCATCTGATACTTAAATATACTTACCCTCTGGTAAATAAACATAGACCCCGAAAATAGCAAATTTTTAATGGAAACTAGTCTTCCAACCCCTATCTGCCAGGGTCTATGTTAATTTACCAGAGGGTAATTAAATGGTACCCCCCAACTCAACAGCCGTAAACGGGCCGTTCGACCTGCAGGTGGTGCGAGCCCCCAACGGTGATGCCTGGATCGAGGCAGGATGTTTTTTCGCTATCCCTCGGTTAAAGTCAAATCAGATGGAAAATGTTTGTACATCTGGGTCAACCTTGGTTAGATAATGTTAGATACTAACATATACTAACTATGTCATATATATATTTATAGATAATGTTAGATACTAAGTATATCTAACTATATCTATGTACAACTCTTCATCTTTTGCTATGGTAGATTTACATCGATTTTACCAGCTAAAAATCTGAGATTTCTTTGTTTCTCGCGTCAGGCCGGCGGTGAGAAGTATGCACCCAGCCAGATTGGAGCCTTCGTCCTCACCAAGATGAAGGAGCTGCGGGAGAAATCGCGATTTGTCTAAAATTTGGTAGAGATTCTAGGATTCTAGGTCAACCAAGATAGCTAAGTTGCCTTATAAGTGGCTTAAGTATGGTTTATGGTAGATATAACTATAGTTAATGGATGTTAACAACCACCTCTATACTAGGTCAACCTTAGATGGGTAGAAACTAATGCTAACTAGTCTCTTCGTATCAATGGGATTATCGACGTTCACTTCAGCAGCTGAGAATTTATTTTTTTTGCAGGGTATCTAAGATTGGCACTGAGATATAGATCCAGTTTCACTAGGACGTATGGCAAATATATATATATATATACATATTAAGTATGCTATTCATGAGGTGAAGATAAACCAACCCACATGTCACTGGCCTCACCTTGCAGCACTAATCGTTTTGGAAGATGAGGCCAGTGGTGTTTTGTAACGCCAAGAACTGCTCGCGGACGACTGAAAATGAGGTTTCCTAAGTCATGCGCAAACCCCCAAATGCATTGGAAGCTTTCGGATTTTCGGATTGAAATCAATCATTCAGCTATTGGAGATTCTTATGGGATTTTTGGGGTACCCTCTGGTAAACAAAGATAGCTATTGAAAATTGCAATTTATATCCATTTATAGTTGATTCACCCATTAAAAATGGTGATTTTCCATAACTAGTTATGTTAGTTTACCAGAGGGTAGCCTTATTTTAGGACCCCCCCCCATATTGGCACTGCTAGCTTGATTTTTTTCCGACAGGAGACTGCTGAAGCATACTTGGGCAGATACTTGGAAGGCAATCCTGGACCAGTATCGTTTGTGTTGGGTCGACTGGTAACAGTTTGGGTATAAATCAAGGGAACATTCAAAACATGTCTGGTTAGTGGTTTGAAACATGAATTTTATTTTTCTATAATATATGGGATAATCCTTCCCATTGACTAATATTTTTCAAGATGGTTAAAACCACCAACTAAAAAATGTCATGCACATTTCATGGTGATTCATGCACGGGAAAACGCGACGCATCCACTTGTCTGCACCTAAGAATAGCCTTGGTCCTTGGATCGAAGGACATTCGTGCCGTACTTCCACTGGACTTAAGATTCCGTTGGCCAGGTAACCAGATTTCGCAAACACTTCCGAACCTCAGAAATCACTGCGTCTAATACATATGATACACGAGCACAGCCTCTTGGTCAACCCGCAGTGAAGAATTTGCAGAAAATTAGGAGCCAGAGATGCAGGTAAAACTTGGTTCAATTTTCTGCTCTATTCATATGGTGGATGATGGTGGAATATTTGACATTCTATAGTAGAAAATCAAGTTCAGTAGCAGGTCCAAAGAAACAAACGTCAACTTTCCACACCTTTTCCAGCTCCAACTTTTGCAAATTGCTACCCCCAAGGCTACCCCCCATGTCTATTGCTATGTTGTAGCAGCTACCCTTAGCACGCCCACGTTGCGCCACGTTGCACCACGTTGCGCGTTTTGGCGCTCAGGAAACGTGGGCACGGCCGTGATTACGGTGCCGGCCTACTTTAACGATGCACAGAGACAGGCCACCAAGGTGCCAGCCTTTGGACAGCCGATTGGATGGGTCGAAATTTCTATCTGAACCTGGCCCATTGGCTATACCCATAGGATCCATGTATGGTATATATGCTAACATTGGGGGTATATTGATGGTAAATGTTACCATATATAGCATACATGGATCCCATTGGCTATAGAAAATCACCAGCAAAAGATGTCATTTTTGTGGACGATCAAAGATTGACCATTTTTTTAAGTACCCTACTACAACGTTTACATTGTGGAAGCCATGGCCCAGCAATAGATTGATGGTTGGCTATGACATATGGGTGAATTTTTACAGCTATGTTGCCTGTACAGGAGGATAATCCAGAAAAAGATAGAAGATGATAGAAGTTGGTAAAATCCTATAGGAAGATAGTGATAGTATGTGATAGTTGAGAATTTACCGGTCTATCGCCATATTTCTTGGGTTGGTAATCAGTTCATGTTCATAGCAAATTATGTATATAATTACTGGTTGGTGGTTTCAAACATGTTTTATTTTCCAGAATATGTGGGATAATCCTTCCCATTGACTAATATTTTTCAAGATGGTTAAAACCACCACCCAGATTATAAATATATATATATTATATACAAGGATTTCCATTAGGTGATGGAGAATCATAAACCAAATATACCATGGTTTAAGCCAAACGCACATATCATTAATCTACCAAGTATCTACCATTACCAGGGACCCTCCGGCAATTATTTACCAGGAACATCCAGAGGATTTTCCTTCTTACAATGGATTAACCAGACAGTCATACTTTATGATCACAGAGCATGTGTTTCCCAAGTTGAACTGGCCAGAGTCACAAAACCAAACCTCATTTGCACTCCCTAAAGTTAAAAACTGGAACCCAAAACTGGCCAAATCATCCGGAAAATTATACAGACATATCCAGACCACAGATTTTTTTCATATCTTGTGGGTTCCGTCTTGAATTTGAATAGTGTACCCTCCAGATGCCCACCATTTTCCGGTGCACCGTTTCGGTTTCGGCATTTTGGTACAAGATGCCCCCCCCCAGTTATGTATAGTTATGTTAGTTCATAACCCGCAATGACTATATGGAAATTCATATGAAATCCTCATGTTTCCTCATTTTTCTATATTTTTCTTGGTAAAATAAGGTTTTAATCGCCATTTTCCTATGGTTTCCTTGTTGTGGTTTCGCTCTTACAACGCGGCCCCACCACTCCGGCCATCCCGCCCTTGCGCCCTTGGCCAGGACGCTGGAAAGATCTCAGGCCTGGATGTGGCGCGAATCATCAACGAGCCCACGGCGGCGGCTTTGGCCTTTGGCATGGACAAGGCCGGAGGACCGGAGGACCAGGTGAGCGATACTAATGGATCTTTTTATGGGATACTTTAATGGATGTTAATGTGATTTTTAATGGATATGAATGGTATATTGATATTGATATATAGGATATAATGGGATATTCATGGGATACTAATGGATTTTTTAATGAGATATTATATAATGGGATATGAACGGGTAACGGGATATTGATATTTTGACATGTCCACTAATAAACAATGGAAACATCATAGGAACATGTAGGAAACATATGGGACATTTTCTATAAATGGAGGTCTTAATGGGGAAAATGATCTAAAATGAATGGGACAAGCATCTATAATTGAGCTAGAATGGAGGTTTTAATATGTTTTAATGCGGAAAATCATCTATAAATGGGAAATGAACCCCTCATTAAATAGTGGACGACTGTGAATGATATACGATTTTCAATGGCTCAATTTGACACCCAAAGATCCGAAGATTCGAAGAGCAACAACTGGATGTAGATGATGTAGATCAAATGAACCATTGCAAGGTATTGCAACCATTGCATACATAAAACTATAGTTTTCCCATGTTATACCCTCTGGTAAACGTTTACATAACTATGGAAAATTGCCATGCTATTAATGGGTAAATCCACTATAAATTGCCATTTTCAATAGCTATGTTAGTTTTCCCATGTTATACCCTCTGGTAAACTAACATAACTATGGAAAATCACAATTTTTAATGGGTAAATCCACTATAAATTGCCATTTTCAATAGCTATGTTAGTTTTCCCATGTTATACCCTCTGGTAAACTAACATAACTATGGAAAATCACAATTTTTAATGGGTAAATCCACTATAAATTGCCATTTTCAATAGCTATGTTAGTTTTCCCATGTTATACCCTCTGGTAAACTAACATAACTATGGAAAATCACAATTTTTAATGGGTAAATCCACTATAAATTGCCATTTTCAATAGCTATGTTAGTTTTCCCATGTTATACCCTCTGGTAAACTAACATAACTATGGAAAATCACAATTTTTAATGGGTAAATCCACTATAAATTGCCATTTTCAATAGCTATGTTAGTTTTCCCATGTTATACCCTCTGGTAAACTAACATAACTATGGAAAATCACTTTTTTTAATGGGTAATTCTATATAAATGGTCATGTTCAATAGCTATGTTAGTTTTCCCATCTTATACCCTCTGGTAAACTAACATAAGTATGGAAAATCACTATTTTTAGCGGGTAATTCTATATAAATGGTCATGTTCAATAGCTACTAGTATGTTAGTTTTCCCATGTTATACCCTTTGGTAAACTAACATAACTATGGAAAACCACCATTTTAAATGGGTAAATCTTTATAAATGGTCATGTTCAATAGCTATGTTAGTTTCCCCATCTTATACCCTCTGGTAAACTAACATAAGTATGGAAAATCACCATTTTTAATGGGTAAATCTATATAAATGGTCATGTTAAATAGCTATGTTAGTTTCCCCATCTTATACCCTCTGGTAAACTAACATAAGTATGGAAAATCACATTTTTTAATGGGTAAATCTATATAAATGGTCATGTTCAATAGCTATGTTAGTTTTCCCATGTTATACCCTTTGGTAAACTAACATAACTATGGAAAATCACCATTTTTAACGGGTAAATCTATATAAATGGTCATGTTCAATAGCTATGTTAGTTTTTCCATCTTATACCCTCTGGTAAACTAACATAAGTATGGAAAATCACCATTTTTAACGGGTAAATCTATATAAATGGTCATGTTCAATAGCTATGTTAGTTTTCCCATGTTATACCCTTTGGTAAACTAACATAACTATGGAAAATCACCATTTTTAACGGGTAAATCTATATAAATGGTCATGTTCAATAGCTATGTTAGTTTTTCCATCTTATACCCTCTGGTAAACTAACATAAGTATGGAAAATCACCATTTTTAACGGGGAAATCTATATAAATGGTCATGTTCAATAGCTATGTTAGTTTTCCCATCTTATACCCTCTGGTAACCTAACATAACTATGGAAAATCACCATGCTATTAATGGGTAATTCCACTATAAATGGTCATGTTCAATAGCTTTTTGTATGTTTTCCCATGTTATACCATGGTTGATTTATGAGTTTTCAGTCCCATACCTTGGTAGTTGACATAGATGTGGAAAAAGCTATACACAAAGCCATTCCAAGAATGATCTACATTCATGAGGTGCAATGTGGGGCCCCCCAGTGATGTTAGTTGGTTTATAAACCCTTATAACTATAGTTATTTGCGTACCATAAACCATAGTGAAATTGGAGTTATATGCACCAACTTAGCTATCGAACGGGGGCCCCACATTGTGGAATTATTTATACATATGTCTATTACAACTATAAACCATTGCAACTATTACACTTATGTACTATATATATATATATGTCTATAAGTTTTACCATGTTTTGGGATTGGTGACTTACAGTACATATAAAATTCAATATACAGTAGAATTCAAATTTGGGCAGCAGGTTCTGAAAAGGAAGCGCTGTGCCTGGTTGAACAGTGACCCCCTGGTAACTTAGCATATATATATATATATACACCAATGCTTCAACAGTCAATCCCAATGATTTATGGATACTTCCGTATGTGGCCACTGCTTGATCTAAGATTGGTATCCCACCTCTTGCGCTGGATCAATGATCATAAATGACATGAATAATGAGCCGACCGAGCCCTGATAATTATGTTGTTCCAAAAGGACATCATTGATTCATACTTAAAAAAAAACAGTTCGATGTTCGATGTTCGAACTGATCAGTGATTTTTTTCCGACATCTTTCCATCTATATATTTCTAGCAGTTCCTCCAAAGAAATCCCCAAAAAACACGACGCCACAGGGTGGAGACGGCCAGATCCTGGCGGTTTATGACCTGGGCGGTGGCACCTTCGACATTTCCATCCTGGAGATTTCCGGGGGCGTTGCCTGGCCCTGGTGGACCCGGTGATGGACAACCTGGAAAGGACGTGGAACCCCAAAGAAGCCGGTAAAAAAGGCTGTGAAATAGCCAGCCATTTCTTATTTTTTGGGAATTTTATGGCTTTATTTCGTTTTTTTTGGGTTGTTTTGGGGTTGGGATGTCCCAACATTCATCCGAAGTCCAAGGGAGACCCCAAATTCCATTTTGGGGTAAAAAACATGACAAGTCATGGTGAGTTGTGTATACTCAACTGGCTGCTCTACTTTTCCAGAAATGATATAATATATAGAAATTATATAACATCGCTGACGACTTTGATGGGGGTTCGGCCATTTTGCATATGCATTAGCAATAGCGAATGAACACCAGAAGTGCCCCGATTCAATTTATATGTTAAATTTTCTTGATGATGCAGTTTCGATCAGTTTCGCCTAATTCAGCCACAAAAGTTAGGCAGGGTGCCAGATGCATTGGTTCTTGATCTCATTCCTTTTCATTTCTTCATCCACCAAATACAGATCTGCAAGGATACCCAAACAATCAATGTTGACTTGAAACTCCCCGTGAAACAAGAGCATCTATAAAAGGGATAATAGTTCAGTTCCAGTGATTTTTCTTGCTTCTAGAAATCCATTTTGCGCTGGATTTCTTCGCAGATGTTTCTGGGTGTACATAAACTGGTTGGGGGTTTCAAACATTTTTTATTTTCCATAATATATGGGATAATCCTTCCCATTGACTTTCATATTTTTCAAGATGGTTATTGCACCACCAACCAGAAAAACTATGAAAATTAATATTTTCTAGCTGGGTAAATCAACTATTTCTATGGGTGTACATAAAGCCATGCTGAGATTGACCTTTTAGAGATCTGTCGAGATCGATCATCAGGCTTGCTCCAAGCCATGGGTGAATCATAGCCACAAAGGGGAAAAATATTGGTGATTTCAAACCTCTTTCTTCAGAAAAGTGGTCCCAAACAGACGTATTCAGGATGTTGAGACATGTTGAGACCCTGATAATCACAGTAAATCCAATTATATCCCCATGAAATGCCCATTTCATGCTATTTATCCCATTATATTCCTCATCAATTCCATTCAAATCCTATTAAATTCACACTAAATCCCATTGAAGCCGGTTAAATCACCACTTAAATCCCATGAAACCCTCAGTTAATCATCATTTCATGCCATGGAAACCACAGTTGAATCCCCATGAATTCACCACTAAACCACCATTCAATCACCAGTTAATCACTAATAAACCAACATTAAATCCCCATTTAATCACCACTAAACCAACATCAAACATCTCATGATTTTCGTATGTATATATATATATACCACTTGCTGGTTGGTGGTTTGGAATATTTTTTTAGTGTTTCCATATATTTGGGAATAGTAATTCCAACTGACTTTCACTCCATCATTTTTCAGAGGGGATAGGGCTCAACCACCAACCAGATATATAAACCACTTGCTATTGATAATGTACAATAAACCATTAACATCCCATGTGTCAATGTCTCACCATGAGGATTATCGTGAAATCACAATGGAAAAGCATCGAAAAGCACCATCAGAAACCATTTCAAGTATAGATCACTATAAATCATATATAAATCATTCTAAAAACTATAATTTCATATACTGGTTGGTGGTTTGGAACATTTTGGAACATGGCTTTTATTTTTCCATATATGGGAAAGAATCATCCCAACTGACTTTCATATTTTTTGGAGGGGTAGGTATACCACCAACCAGATCATTTCATATACCCTCTGGTAAATAAACATAGACCCTGAAAATGGCCAATTCTAAATGGAAACTAATCTTCCAACCCCTATCTGGCAGGGTCTATGTTAATTTACTGGAGAGTAAATCATACATTTCTTTGTTACCTCCATGAGGTCTTTGAAGTGAAGGCGACCAACGGAGACACCTCCTTGGGCGGTGAGGATTTCGATCATGCCATCGTCACTGGGGCGATGTTTCGATGAAACAATGGTGATTTAAGCAGCAGCACATTGGGATTTATATAGGATTTACATGAAATTGTAGCATTTAGAATGATTTATAGTGATTTATAGTTGATTTATAGTTGATTTATCATAGCTAAGTTGGTAAACAGCAACCAAACTAGTTCGGTTGAAGGCATAACTATGCTGAACGGCTGTAAGCTCATGATAACTCCCCACGTACAAGGTGATGCCCCCCTAGAGTTGACTTTTGACTTGGTTGACCGGTTAACTAGGGTTTATGGGGGATGTATAGTTACTGGTTGGTGGTGACTGGAACCATGGAATTTTATGAATTCCCACAAAAATTGGGAATAAATGGGAATTTCATGATCCACGAGGGAACCACTGTTTTCAGTGATTTTTACTAGGTCAATCGACTGGAAATCACTGAAGGATTTTCTTAGATGGATACTAGTGATTTTTACTAGGTCCACTAGTGATTTTCGTAGATGGATACTTTAATCCTTTAGTAAGTCTTTTGGTATTAATGGGAATATCTACGTTCACCAGCAAAGAATTTAAGTCATTTTTTGCAGGCTATCTGGCTGATTGGCAATGGTTAGGTGGGGTTATCGACCAACAAAAAAAAATAGAGGGCCCGACCTTGCAGGATGTGGCTGGGTATCATGGCTGGGGGAAAAAAACGACTCCACTCGACCTCAGCGGTTCGATGATGGGAATTGGATTGGGCAAGTGATCCGCAAGTGGCCGGATAACATCTGATTCAGGAAATATCAAGGTTTCCTGGAATGGGGATACCCCAATAGCTGGATGGTTTATTTCATGGAAATCCATCTATAAATGGATGATGACTGGGGGTACCCCCATGACTTAGGAAACCTCCACATGATGATTTTCCCGGTGATTCAAGCATCAACTTGATTGGGATTTAAGGGGATATTCTGGAATACAATGCGATATATAGCAACTACCCTCTGGTTATTTAACATAGCCATGGAAAATGGCCCATTTAATTTATAGATGCTTTACCGTTCTTAAAAATGGGTGGATCTTTCCATGGCTATGTAAGAAATTACCAGATGGTATATACAACTTATACAACTAACATGATTTGGGTTTGATTGAAAGGATACCCCCAAAATCCGATGGTCATAGTCATCATGTTCCTGCCCATTTCAAGGTGTAGCCCATAGAAATCCCCATTTTCAGACAGACCCATGTAGTCAACATCAACGAGGATTCAATGATGAACCATGATTTTTCCGAACTTAAAAGTGATGAAACTGGGTATACAAGCTGTAAGAGTTGGTTTGGAACAGGCATACCCCTACCCTACAGCAAGTACCTTTTTCATATGTTCAGTGGGTCGGAACTAGAAAGAGCTTTTTTTTTGTTTTGCTCGGCTGGTCTGAGTCGACAACGGGCCCCAATCAACGAATCTGTAGTGGCCCATGATGGGGAGAGGTCAGGGATCCTGGGGAGGGTCAAGGTGGCCCCATTTTTTGCTGGCCGGGTCCTGCAGGGTCCCGCAGACCACGGGATTTTTGATGGGGATGAGCTACATCCTTGAATTTCCTATGAAGAGAAACATCTACCCGGCCTGGTAATTTCTTACATAGCGAACTGGAAAGATCCAACATTTGAAAAATAGGTAAAGCAACTATTTCGACTGGGCCATTTGAAAAATAGCTATGTGAATGTTTACCAGAGGGTATCTACAACCTATTTAGATGTTCACCAAGATGCGACACTCTTGACCCATAGCCAGATGCCTGTAAGATGATGTCCATACAACCGGAGCTGTGTCCTGGTCAGTGGTCAGCTTTCACGAGCAAGGTGAAGTACTTGGTAGACGAGTTCAAGAAGTCCCAAGGTGGGGAAGTGGGGGAAGTGTGGAATCAAAACCCATGTTTCTTGATGATGAGTTTCGGGGTTTCTACTACCTCTGGTAATTTGTTACATAGCTATTGAACATGGTCATTTATAGTTGATTTACCTACTAAAAATGGGTAAGTTTCCATAGTTATGTTAGCCAGAGGGTACCCAATATATTGGGGATTATAATCCAATAGGGGAAATTTTTATAAACCAACCAGGATTAAATGGAATGATAGAGGCATTTATTTCACACTGCTCAATTGAAAGGGCTGGTCATGGATCATGGGTGATGATTAGAGCCATTAAATAAAGTTGCTCAATGTTGTTTAAGCAAACTACCTGTGTGAGCCAATTTCTGATTCGATTTTTCAGGCTTGTGGAGATACACCACATCATTTGACCAGAAACATGCCCGTTCCATCAAGATGTGGAACCACTGTTGTCTTTTTGGGGGGTACCAAATTGAAACTTGGTCTCCATTCTTCCAAAGTATCTTTACTATAATTATCTTATATAAGATCTCTATGAGATGTGAATGGTGTCATTGCCTTCTCCCAAACTTGGAATGGTTCTAGAACTACCAGACGAAGTAAACGGCTCAAGCTGGGCGGTAACCTCCAGTGTCATCATCAAGACGGGCTTTACTGGGAGATTTTCCCTTGCCATGTTGGAGTACCGGAGGGTATCTCTCTCCATTCCCCTATAGGTGATCGTCCTCTATTTTGCTCCAAAAGATCCTGTTCATTTGCTTTCTTTGTTCCTGAACCTGCCACATTTCTTCATAGTTACAATAGTTATATATAGTGGAGTTTCACTTTCCATCAGTCTTCCCATTTCGAATGTTCAAAATATTTGCCGCATCTGGTAATCTTAACATAGCGATGGAACATCAGCATTTTAAATAGGTAAATCATCGAAATAAATGGGCAATCTTTTCCATAGCAAGGTTGGTTAAATCCCCTGAACGTTTCAAGTAAATCATAATAACATCTCTTTTATCCCATTGTAAATAAAATTACTTCCATCCATTCCAGTGATTCGAATCCCATTCAATCCCCATGGTTCTTGGTTAAAACATGTTCCGTCCAAGCCGGACGTTGCTCCACCCTTATCATCATCATCATCAACATCATCATCATCATCATCATCATCATGGATTACACATACATCTACATATTGAAAGTCCACCGACATGGCATTTCAAAAATTCGCAACCCTTCCGCGATTCCGGAGAAAAGAGCAACCCTGAGACGTTGCACCGAACATGTCTGGTTGGTTGTTTGGAACATGTTTTCCATATATTGGGAATAGTCATCCCAACTGACTTTCATATTTTTCAGAGGGGTAGGTCAACCACCAATCAGATGTTACAACCCTTCTTTTTGGCGGAAATTCTGATAGAGATCTGACTTGACCTAAAGACCTTTCGGGCCGCAGGCATCGACCTGGGCCAAGACAAGTTGGCCTTGCAACGCTTGCGCGAAGCCTCTGAGGTGGCCAAAGTGGAGCTCAGTAGCAAGGCACCGAAGGGCACCGAAGGGCACCGAAAAACACCGAGCCGCGGCTGGACCTCGTTGGCTCGGTGCTGAGCCCATGGTGAGTTTTATATCTACCCGGCCTGGTAAACTGACATAAGCCCTAACTTGGGTTTATGGATAATATACTGCTTGGTGGTGACTGGAACCATGGATTTTTATGACTTTCCAATATATTGGGAAGTTCAGCATCATTAACGTAACTATGGAAAATCACCATTGAAATAGTGAATTTTCCCATGAATAGCATGGTGATGTTCCATAGTTGTTTGTATGTTTACCAGAAGGTAAGGGGAATCAAAGATGTTGAAGATGTTGAAGTTGCCAATATGTCGAGGATTTTGTTATGGATCATGGATGTAAAATGATGGATGAAATGCAGATGAGGGAGATTTAGACTTTTTGTTTTTGGCGTATGTTTTTAATATGATCATGAAATGCAGAGGATTCACCCATTACAACAATGTGGGGCCCCCCAGTGATGTGAACGTTGGTTTATAAAGCCCCATTAACTAGTTCGTTATTTGCGTACCATAAACCAGTTCGTGAGTTATTGGAGTTATAAAGCCACCCACCAACGGTTCACGCGATCGAATCGAACGGCCGGGGGCCTCACGGCCTTGAGTCGGAATGCCGGTGCTGGGATGATCCTCCCCGCTTCCAGGTGCAGACGGATGTGAACCTGCCTTTCATCACAGCTGACCAGAGCTGCCTGGCTAAGCCTTCGGCTAAGCGAAAAACTTCAAGCTGTAAAGGGGATCTGGTTGGATCTGGTGCACGGATAGGCCATTAATATCCAGATTTTTTTTGAGGTACCATCTGGTTATGACTAACAGTTCGCCATGGAAAATCCCTTATAAATGGGTGGTTTAATGGGAAAATCATCTATAAATGGGCCATTTTCCATGGCTATGTTAAATAACCAGAGGGTAACTAATGTGGGTAAAACAATGCCATAAACAACCCATGACTGGGAATGGTAAACATACCACCTATAAAAAGTGGTGATGACTGGGGGATGGTAAAAATGGCATTGTTATACCCACATTACTACATTTTCAGACAAATGGGGGCAAAGACCTCTTGAAGCCGATCACAGCAACCTTTGGCATTGGGAACTGGAGAAAGCAGTAGCTCCAGCAACTGCCACAATAACAATTTCATACAGGATGGGGCCCCCAAGATAGCGTTCAGTTGGTTTATAAGTGGCTTAACAATGGTTTATGGTAGATATAACTATAGTTAATGATGTTAATGGGGATTATCATGGTTTATAAACCAACTTATAACTGGGGGGCCTCACATTGTACTGATTACATATGGAGGTGTCCATAAATGGGGGGTACCCCAATAGCTGGATGGTCGATTTAATCGATTTCGTGGAAAATCCGAAATAAAATGGATGGATGATGACTGGGGGTACCCCCATGACTTGGGAAACCTCCATGACTTGTTTCAAACAGATACAGAACCATCACTCCCATAGGATCCATGTATGCTATATATGGTAACATGGATCCCATCAATATACCCCCAATGTTAGCATATATACCATACATGGATCCTATGGGACTGTATGTTCACAGTCGTATCGCAAGTCTGTCACCACAATGATCATGACAGTCGTATCGGGTTGTCATGGTTTGGATCATCGCCACCACCATAGTTGTAGATTTCCAACTGCGATCACCGCTTGATGTGGATGTGTGTGAAAATGATTGAACCTAAAATGGATGGTTTGATATGGTTTAATACAAAATCATACTAAATACATCTAAATACTCTATGAATATGGTTTTTCATACTAACAGGGTCACCAACTTCACCCAATGTTTGCACCCTGCCAGGGTCACCATGGCACGGGATATGGTGCGGTATATGGTGCCCTTTTTGTGCCCCATATATTGGTCATGACGGTGAAGTTATCACAGGCGGACCGAAGCACATGAACATCCAGATGACCCGATCGCATCTTGTCGCCATCGGAGTTCTGTAGAGGGCGGAGTTTTTAGCATCTCAGATCTCCAACTGATCAAGATCCCATTCCCATAGGATCCATGTATGGTATATATGCTAACATTGGGGGTGTATTGATGGTAAATGTTAGCATATATAGCATACATGAATCCTATGGGATTGAACATATCCTGGTTGATTGGTTAAAAATAAGGGAGTTATACTATGTTATACCTGGAAACTGTTGGGGATTATGAACTAAGCCATAGGGAAACTTATGAACCAACTGTAACCAACTTGGATCCAAGTTGGAAGGTCCAGGAGTTTGGACCCGTTGGACCATTCCATCTGGCTAGTTGGAAATGGAGGCTTTTGAGTTCGTGTCACCACCAATAGGCACTATTTGGTGGCTCATCCCACGAATCGTAAGTGGGTTATAACCCCAGTTGTAAATGGGATAAGTAGGGTTAATCCACTTGTAACTGGGGTTATAACCCACTTACTAAGTGGGATGAGCCACCAAGTAGTGCCTATTGGTGCCTTGTAGTCGTCTGTGTCTAGATTTGGATTAGAACATGATTCGAAACTCCAAAGCCACCTTCATATTTTTCGTCATCAGACTGAATGGTGCCCGAATTCGTCCCAGCACCTCAGCACTATCAAGATCGACTCAAATGCCGTAGCACTCCTTAGCGTATCTATGAATTAGATGAGTGCAACCACCCACCCCACCCACATTGATGTGGCCAAAACAATGCAATTTTTACCATCCCCCAGTCATCACCATTTTTATAGGTGGTAATTATAAAATATACATATATATATATATATGTTTACCGTTCCCAGTCATGGGTGATTTATGGTATTGTTTTACCCACATTATATAGCATATTTTCCGATAACTTCCATGATTCAATGATGGATAGCATTCAGGAAGCTGGAGCAGATCGTGGATTCCTACCTTCAGAGGACGAAGGCACCCTGCCAGGCCTGCAACAAGGCACGGAACTGACCCGGGTCGTACCGGATGAATGCGATAGTGGTTGTGCAGTTCTGCCAGTAATTCCTTGAGGTGTCAAAGTGAGTTCGTAAATGTATATGGTACACATATGTACACATATTGATCATTCTTGTTTCAAGTTGTTGCATATATTTATTTCATTTTATTTCCAGATACCGTAGTTGTTATCTTCAGTTGGATAGTCTGATATTGATATGGTCAAAATCATATTTTTGAGTCTTGATTATCTTTATGTCAGTTGATAAAATCACATAGTTACCGCTGGAGAACCACAAGCGAACCACAGGTTTGACCATATTAGCCTGATATTAAACCAGTAAGCGATATCAAAACAGTGAGAACTTCTAGCAGACCCACTAGGAAAGCCAAGAAATCTAGTATTGTCATGTATTATCATGTTTCTGATTTTTGGCACTAGTATATTACCCCGCGCTAAGACTTATCAATTGAGTACAATGAACATCATAACTCGAAAAAAAAAACATACTGCAGATTAAAATCATATGTTTTTTTCAAAATGGATACTTAACGGAAACATCATATATCATCATATGGGTGGGTTGCGTAAGTTGGCGTAAATGGGGGATCCCCAAAATGGTTTGTTTATAAAGTAAAAAAAACATGAACATCCTACTAAAATGATCTAAAATGGATGGGTTCGGGCCACCCCCATTTCAGGAAACCTCCATTTTTTGGTGAAAAAACAATAAATTAAACATACCTATGAATTATAAACATCATTGTTTTTTCAAAATGTATAGTTACCCTCTGGTAAACATACAAAAAGCTATTGTTTATGGCCCAGTCGAAATAGTGGATATTTACCCTTTAACAAAATGCTGATGTTCCCATCCGTTTTTTGGGACTGTTTACCAGGCCGGGTAACAGCAACACCATGAAAAGATCAGACATTTTTTTCGCCTTGGGATTGCCAGGATGCAGGAGTCGAGCCAAAAGACATCAACGAGGTGCTCTTGGTGGGCGGCATGACTCGCATGCCCAAGGCCTGGGTCGAGTCTGGTCGTGTCGTGAAACGTGAAATCTTCGTGGTTTTTCATATAGTGCTTCATGGTAGTGAACAATGGTTAATACGTGGTGATTATGATAGTGAATTATAGTATGTTGTAGGCGATTTATAGTGATTAACAGTGGTGAACAATGGTAGACAGTGATGAAAATAATGGTGAATAGTGGTGAATAGTTGTTAGTTCATAGTGATTGATAATGGTAATTCATATACCCTCTGGTAATGACTAACATAACTATAGAAAATCACCATTGAAATAGTGAATTTCCCCATGAAAAATGACAATGTTCCATCGTTTTCTGTAGGTTTACCAGGCCGGGTACTCTCCGTTGTCATTTTTGAACCGTGGCAAGCTGGAGAATCCCAAAACTGGCCTAGCCTAGCTATGGAGGTTCGGAATTTCGTTCGCTGGGAAAATCATCAAACGAGCCATTTTCATTGCCATGTTTGATTGCCATGTTGGGTACGATGTGAGGCCCCCAAGATAGCGTTCAGTTGGTTTATAACTCCAATAACTATGGTTTATGGTACTTATAACTATAGATACTGGGGCTTATAAACCCACTTATAACTGGGGGGCCTCACATTGTAGGTATCTGGGGAAATCAAACCCAAACATACCAAACACCTGTGTTAAAAAATTGTGCAAACATACCAAAACATAACAAACATCATCTGCAAAAACTATCCAAAATTTGCTTTGTCTACCTTGTTGTTCACTTGTGACGTTGCTTTTTGTTAAACGCGCAACGTGTCATTCTTGCCATGCTTACTTTCGTCATGAAGTGACATCCCCATGTTTTGCGAAGTCAACCCAATGCTCCGTTTCTATGTGATTGTTTTGAGTCTTCCCCTGTTTTGTTACTCTCTGGGCATGTACTGTAACATGCAGAAGTAGAACCACGACTTTTCAACACTTGCAAACACTCAAAATAGTATAGATTGTCAACCTAGTGTTCAATATTTTCCAATAGTAGAGATGCTCCAATATAGATATTCCAATAGTAGATGTTCCAATAGAGACGTTCAGGATTTCTACCAATAGTCGATGTTCACTTAGCAGAGATAGTAACGATTGCCAAGATCTTCCAATAGTAACCATTTCCATAGCTATGGGTACTTAGCAGTACATCTAGCATGGTGGTTTCAATGGGAATTACCTCCAATCAATCGGTTCCTGAAATTCCCATTGATGGTTACGAGTTATGTTTGTTGCTTTAGATTCGCCCCAGTAACTAGTTCGTTATTTAAGCGTAGCATGAGAACCATAGTGAGTTATTGGAGTTATGTGCACCAACTGAACGCCATCCAACTGGGGCCTCACATCAAACATTTATGGTACTTATAACATAGTTGGATAGTTATGGTACCATGGTACTAATCTATAGTTATACTATGTTATACTTCATCATTATTGTACCATACTTACAATGTGGGGCCCCCTAGTTATAAGTTGGTTTATAAGCCCCAGTATCTATAGTTATAAGTACCATAAGCCAGAGTTATTGGAGTTATAAACCAACTGAACGCTATCTTGGGGGGCCTCACATTGTATATTTTCCATTAGCCATTGGCTATTTGGGGCTAAGCAACAGAGATGTGGCAAACTGCCCTACGTGAGGTCATGGAGATTGTCCAGGACATCTACCAGAAGGACTTGATGTTTTTTCGCTCATGGCAAACTGAAAGAAATGTGTGAACTGTTGATGTTGGAGTGATAATATAGATAATATAGTTGCCATATATATATATAATATCTACAAATTATGATGATGGTATTACTATGATGTTGTTGGTATTACTATGATGTAGTCCCTATTAGTAAATCTAATATAGATATATAATGATATATATATAGATAATATATCTACAAATGTGAAATTAAAAAGATAGAAACAGCCAGATAAGGGTTGGAAGATGAGTGAAACCACTCAAAATTGGTCATTTTCAAGGTAAAACTGTTAATGTAGCAGAAAGTATTATATCTGGGGTAAATTATAATGGTGATTACTGTATACTGTATATGTATATATGTATATAGCTGATTGGTGGTTTGGAAGTTTTTATTTTTCCATATATTCATGTGTGTGTACATATATGATCATATATCTGGGTAAATTATAACGACCTCACTGATCTCCCTCACTGATCTCCCTCACTGGAAATCATGGTCAATAAGAGGAATCATCCCCAAATGGCCGCAAGATTCAGGTTAGTGAAATATTATAATTTACCCATATATCATATATATATATAGGCTGGTAAATCACCCACTTGTGGAAAAAAGTCCTGATAGGGTTTCTGTGGCGTCCGATGTTGAATGTTGGATTCCCAGAAGCTCTCAAACAGACCAAGCCCCATGGCCCATGGCCCATTACTACAATACTCAATCATGTGGGGTAAAACAATGCCATGAACCAGCCATTTGGGACTGGTTTATACCACCTTTAAAATTGTGATTTGGGGGATGGTTTATTATTGATGTATGCTATACTTGTAGATGCTTGCATATTTCAATTAGCATCTTGATTCTTAATTTCAAAACCGTTCTCCCAAGGATGAACCAAAGATTGTTTTTTGGAACTGATCTCTTTGAAAAGCCCCGAATTTGGTAGATTTTTTCCTTCAACTAACTTGGTGAATGTTTGGTTTATGGCCTGTGGCCATGAGTCAAACATGTGGCCTCTTTTCAGGAAACGCAAAGCCGCTCATGTTTTGATACTTTTCTTATTTCAGCACACCCAATTTTCTGTACTAAACCATAAATGTATATTATTTTTGTAAGTAAGAAAAACATCATCAAAATTAATCTACGAAACATAAATCATGAAATGTTGATTCTTCTGCTCTCATGTACATAAATCATGAAATGTTGATTCTGTTGATCATTATTGATCAGTTTTCTTGATATAAAAACATCATCAAAAACTATAATGATCAAAACAACATTCTGTTGATTCTGTTTTTCTTATATACATAAATCATGACATGTTGATTCTGTTGATCATTATTGATCAGTTTTCTTGATATAAAACCATGATCAAAAACTATAATCATCACAAAAAAAAAATTCTGTTGATTGTGTTTTTCTCATTTACACAAATCATGAAATGTTGATTCTGTTGATCATTATTGATCAGTTTTCTTGATATAAAACCATCATCAAAAACTATAATCATCACAAAAAAAAACATTCTGTTGATTCTGTTTTTCTTATATACATAAATCATGACATGTTGATTCTGTTTTTCTCACTTTTCTCTATAAAAAAACCATGATTTCACCATCATAACCACAGCTTTTCCCGGTGAAAAACACCGTTCCCAACAGGAGCCGTCCAAGTCGGTGAACCCCGATGAAGCCGTGGCCATGGGTGCGGCCATCCAGGCCGGTGTCCTCAAGGGCGACGTCAAGGCCGGTGTCCGATGGGGAAGAGCTGAGGAAGATTGCTTCCCAACTTCCTTTGATAAATATATAACAATATATCAATATAACAATATATCAATATATCAATATATTTATATATAAGAATATATTACAATATATCAATATAACAACAATCTATAATATAAGAATACAACAATATATTTATATATAACAATATATAACACGTTATGAATACAACCATATAACAACAATCTATAATAAGAACAACTATAAAAATATTAATATATAACAAGTTATAATATCAACAACGTAAACCACCAATTCTGCTAATATAATATATATACTATATATATAAACAAATAACACTGTATAAGTCACATACAATATAACACCAATCTAATATAATTACTTAACTATATCATATAACACTTTATAATAGACAACAATATAACACCACAATTATAATAGAATACTATAACTATATATATATAACAATACTGTAATACAACCAATATAACAACAATCTATCAATAGAAAAAGAAGAAAAAGCACCGATACTGAGAAAAAAGGAAGATAAAAAAATTGAGAAAACCAAAAGAGAGATCATAGAAAAAGAAAGAGACGAGAGGGAGAAATAAGGTGAAAAAAAAGAACGATGAATAAAAAGTAGAGCATCAGAGGTAAGACACCTCTCTAGGAAATCATATAGCAGAAAAATGTGCTAGTCAATAAAGAAAATAGAAAAAAAAATATATAAACCTTATAATAACGAGAAGATATATAGTATAAACAAGGGACTAATACAACAATATAACACCAATCTATAATATAATACTATAACTATATATATATAACACTTTATAATACAACAATATAACACCAATCTATAATTTAATACTATAACTATATATATAACACTTTATAATACAACAATATAACACCAATCTATAATTTAATACTATAACTATATATATATAACACTTTATAATACAACAATATAACACCAATCTATAATTTAATACTATAACTATATATATATGCCATATATGAATGATATACTAAAATGGATCCTAAAATGAAATACGATATCTACTATATCAATGAGAATTTCAGGATCCTAAAATGGAGGTACTGTACCATATAAGGCCATATTAATATAATATAATATAACATAATAGGTATATATATTATAATATAGTTTGATAGAATAAAATAACATAATATAATGATTTTATATAATATAGTTTGATATAATATAATATGATATAAGACAATATAATATAATATAATATAATACATATTATATAATATATATATAATATAACTAAATACAAATATATATATATAATATAACAAAAATAAACCAATATGATATGATATAATATGATATAATATGATGTAATATGATGTAATATGATATAATATGATATAATATGATATGATATAGTGTACTGTAATATGAATTAATATTATATTATAACATTATAACATGTGGCGGTATGAATATAGTATAGATATTGTACAGATATAGTATAGATATTGTATAAATATAGTATAGATACAGTATAGTCATAGTATAGATATACTCAAAATTGTATATCTTGGCTGTTGGTAGTTAACCACAGTTTTCATGCGATTTTTTGGTATATTTCATGGGATATAGAACCAATATGACCATTGGGTACGTCTGAAAATTGGATGTACCCCAAAGTTGCAATGTTAATGCAGATGTTTGATTTTTCATTGGAATCGGGGGTACCCTATTTTCAGATATAGTTTTTCAACCCATATCAATGGGAATTTCAGGATCCTAAAATGGAGGTACTGTACCATATAAGGCCATATTTTGTGGGGATATTCCCTTACATAGGCCTTACATAGGCCTTATATATGGTAGGTACCTCCAATTTAGGATCCTGAAATGGCCATTGACCATATATTAATATTATACATATACATATAACATGCATAATTATATATATATATCATATACAAGGTGAAGGCCCCAACCGATAGGTGCTCTACATCTTGGATCCCGCAGAGGCTCTTGTTGATTGTATTACTGTATATACCTCATGATACCTCGATTTTTTATAGATATATACCAGTTACCAGTGTATATATATATATACATATAGATACATATTATATTCCTAGTATTTCGGGTAGGAAAAAAATATTATATATATAGATATACACGTATTCCTAATCATTTCTGGTAGAATACCCTATGATACTCATCGATGTTTCCACAATGGTTGAGTCATCGCTGGACCATGGGGACCGTTACAGGACATTTTGTTGCTTGACGTGACGCCTTTGTCCTTGGGTATCGACGCTCGGCGTCGAGGTACGGTGCAGCTGCAGCAACACAGTGACTAGATGAGGATAGACCCTCAGTTGACCTACAAGAAAATATCACGAACATTGGTAAAAGATGGTAAAAAGTACCAAAATTTGGGTGAAACAATGTGAAACACGAATTTTCATGCGTAGAAAGTCATGGTGGAAGTAGATGGAGTCATTATTCGAGGAAAAATGAACAGTCTTGGGTCGAATTTACATTTGAGAGCCTCTTTTTTTAGGATCTTTGGAGACCAAACATTGAGGGCCTTCGAAGATTTTTTTTCCCTGGCGGTATGCTGAGAAGTCCAAGAAATGTGCCGCCCTTTCCTTTACCTCCAAGTAATGTATACTATGACTGGTTGGTGGTGACTGGAACCATGGAATTTTATGACTTTCCATTCAGTTGGGAATATGTTTATCCCAACTGACGAACTCATATTTTTCAGAGGGGTGGCTCAATCACCAACCAGATGACTATTAGTAGCTGAACTATGCTCTGGTAACAGTCTTCACGTTTTGAATCAGCTTCAAAGATGTTTCCAGTCAACTGATGCACCTTTAATCATCCAGAACACTCCGAATGAAAGTTCCGTGATTTTTTCTTCACACATGACCAACAATAAAACAGTGTATCGCTGTTCTTTAGGGGGTCGGACATCCTAAGTGTTATTCACGGATTACATATATGTATCCCATACTGGCACATACATAGACTAGCATAGACTATGTAGCAGGTGTACCCTCTGGTAAGCTAACATAACTATGGAAAATCACCGTTCTATAGGTGGGTAAATCAACTATTTCGACTGGGCCATTTGAAAAATAGCTTTTTGTATGTTTGCCAGAGGCTATACCATCATATATCCCATTAAATCCCATTAAATCCAATTATATAAATCCCATTGAATCACCATTGAATCACCATTGAATCCCATTAAAACACCATATGGATCCAAGTTTCACCGGAGTTTCACGTCACGTCCCTTAGGAAACCTTGGGCGGTGTCTTCACCCGACTCATCAGCCGAAACACCACCATCCCCACCAAGAAGTCGCAGGCATGGTCCCGAGAACTTGATGCAATGGCAAAACATCCCATGAGAATCCCATCTGGTTGTTGGTGACTGGAACCATGGAAATTTATGACTTGGTTAATCATAAATATACGTATGGTTAATGTATGGAAATACATGGTTAATATATTGTCCATCCACAGTATCAGAACGGATGCATCCACTTCTACGCTATGTTTGCCATGGTTTACTCTTTGGTTATTTAACATAGCCATGGAACATGGCCCATAGAAATAGATGGTTTACCTATTAATAGCATGGTGATTTTCCATGGCTATGTTAGTCATAACCAGATGGTACCTTTTTTATTATATACATATTACTCAGTTTGGCGATACAATGAAGGCCAAATTCATGGCGTTTTTTTAGCTCATTTAAGCCCACAGATTTTGAGCTATATGTGGTAGAAGGAGTAGGAATTTGTCCTCACGAATTGGTTCATCCATAGTTTTTTTGCAGGAATCTTAGACATGCCTACCCGAACTGTTTATTTGACTGTAGACACATGGAGGTTTCTATAAATGGAGGTATCCTTAAATCATCCATTTTAATAGGATTTTCCATTATAAACCATCCATTTAGGGGTACCCCATTTATGGAACCACCCACAAAAACGCGGATAGACAGCCATAGTTTTTTCCGATCTGCAGGTCTTCTCTACTGCTGCGGACAACCAGACCCAGGCGGGACAGGGCTCCGCATGGCTTTGCCTGAAAATGAGGCGCTCCTATCATCCGCTGTCACATGTTTATATGGGATTATGATGATAAAGCATATAATTTGGTGGTACCCTATTCTTAGACAAACATCCGTTGTGCAAAGAAATGTTTTGAAAATGGTTCTGCGTCGTTGTATGGCCACTTTGTATCACTGTGTGACTTACCACGCGAAATGTAAAGGAGCTTGGACAGCAATTTTCCAGGTTGATGTTCTGGTTGGGACATCATGGCATCGTTCCAAGACATGTTCCAAGAATTTATCATTTCACATCTTTCCCAGAATTGAAAGCCATCGTCCAAACATCGAAAGCCTGGTACTCCCAAGTTGTCCCAAGCTTGGAATAGTCCACCGGTTTTTGGGCCAGAATTTGGGGATTCGCCCCGTAAACATCATCAACATTCCTAGCTCAATCTTAGATGGGTACTTTAATCCTAACTAGTCTTTTGGTATCAATGGAATTATGTAATTACGTTCAGTGTACTATATAATGTACTAATCATTACTAATCTATCCATCCATCCATCCATCCATCTATCCATCCATCTATTTATATCTATTTATATCTGTATATATATATATTTATCATCAACATTCTCCCGGACACGTCTTCGCGACCAGGTGGGCATCAAGGTCTTCCAGGGCGAGCGAGAGATGGCGGCCGACAACCAGATGTTGGGCCAGTTTGACCTGGTAGGCGCCACGCCAAGGGGGGAAGCCGGATGAGTTCAGGAATGATCATAAAAAATCGTGGTTTAATGGCGATTTTCTATGGTCTTTGATGGTGCTTTTCTATGGGATTAATGGTAGTTTAACGGGCCTAATTGTGATTTAATGATGGTTTAACAGTGTTTATAATATTTTTAATGGTGGCTAATAGTGGTTTAATACTCGATTTAATGGTGATTTAATACCTGTTTTTTTTTTGTGGAGATAATAGATGATGATAGTGATTTTCCTAGTGGGACATGTCACTTAAAATACCCGCGTTGCGGTGCCATCAAAGATGGCGGGCCGCTGGGAAAATCCTCGAAACAAATGGGTTGATTTTCCAATAAGCCATGTTTTCAATGGGAATTTCAGGATCCTAAATTGGAGGTACCTACCATATATAAGGCCTATATATGCCTATATAAGGCCTATGTAAGTGAATATCACCACAAAATATGGTCTTATATGGTACAATACCATCATTTTAGGATCCTGGAATTCCCATTGATGTTTGAGGGTTGGGATTGATTCAGTACCAGGACCATAACTGGTTGGTGGTGACTGGAACCATGGAATTTATGACTTTCCACATATTATATGGGAATATGTTTATCCCAACTGACGAACTCATATTTTTCAGAGGGGTAGGTATACCACCAACCAGAAAACTGGAGTGTAGGGATAGATCACGACGACTTAAACTGAATAGTTGTGTCAGAAAAAACAGGGATGTATGAAAAGTGCAGATTTTAAAGGCTACTTGGTGATTTTTTAACCTTTTACACGATCTCCCGATCCTGTTTCTATCCCAATCATACTTGGTGCTTTTTTTCTACTAAACGCAACCCCATTAGCCAAAACAAGCGATGTGTTCATGGTATGGTACCCTCTGGTAAACTAACATAACTATGGAAAATCATCATTTTTAATGGGACAACTCTATAAATTGCAATTGTCAATAGCTTTTTATGTGTTTACCAGGCCGGGTACCCCCCATGATCTATGGATCCCTCCTGGCACCTATGGCACCCAAGGCATCCCTCCTGCACCCCGTGGAGTCCCACAGTCCCTTGGAGTCAAGATTCAAGACCTGCTGTACCACAGAAATTAACGGCCATTTCAGGAACCTAAATTGGAGGTAACTACCATATATAAGGCCTATATTTCAGGCCTATGTAATGAAATATCCCCACAAAATATGGCCTTATATGGTACAGTACCTCCATTTTAGGATCCTGAATTTCCCATTGAATGTCTATTTGGAGGTTTCCCAAGTCATGGGGGTTCCCCCAGTCATCATCCATTTTCGATTGGGATTTTCCATGAAATATCCATATTGGAAAAAACACAATTTATGGAAACCTCCATTTTGAGTATGAATTTGTATTAACCATCTGTACTATAGTACCACATAGTACCACTTTTGACCCATATCCATTTTGAACATTGCAGTCTGTGGCTTTCATTTGTTTCGTTTTCAGGTTTGCACGTGGCCAGCAGAATTCGAACAAGTTTTCAGTGGCGATGCTCCCCACCAAACAGAATTGTGATCATTTCCTACAGGATGGGGCCCCCAAGATAGCTAAGTTGGTTTATAAACCATGAAATAATCCCCATTAACTAGTTCGTTATATCTACCATAAACCATAGTTTTTTCAGCCACAAAAATAAACCAACGCTTCACGCTATCGAAAACGGGGGCCCCATCCAGCAAAGGGTATAGTATAATTATATTATTACTAAATTTGTAAATAATAGTATATATATATATATATTGTATAATAATAGTATATACCAATACAATAAAAACATAGTAATCATATACAAAATGGGTAAAATCTTCAAGCACCACTAGTGGCGTTCACGTGGCGTTCACGTGGCGTTCACGTGGCAGGATCGAGGTGACCTTTGACATCGATGCCAACGGCATCGTGAACGTCAGCGCTGCGGACAAGGGAACAGGCCAGCGGTGGATGGCAGAGGAAAATCCCGCGGAAATCTGTGGGATTTCACCAGGAAGAATGGGGTTTTCCATGGTGATTGAATGGTGGATTTAATGAGATTTGATGTGGATTTAATGGTTACTTAACGGAGATGTTTCATGGAGATGTTTCATGGAGATGTTTCATGGGGTTTCATGATGTTTCATGATGTTTCATGATGTTTCATGGACTTCAATGGGGTTCAATTGGCGAACGTGGTTCCATAGTTAGTTCACCCAGTTATGGGACAAGCCACGAAACGGCAGCGGATCCGATCACCAGAGTTACCAGAGTTACTGAGCACGATTCGTGGTGTGGATGGCTGAGGGAAAATCGCTTGGAAGATATCCCCATTGATATGTTAATATATCCCCATGATATTGATATTAACATATAACATGGGAATCAATGGCTATATCCCATTATATCCCCAGATGTTTGAAAAACTCTTCGCGTGGGATGAGGATGGGTTTGAACAACTGGCCTTTTGATTTCATCTGATCCCAGGTTTCGCAAGGTGTTGAGGTAGTGAAAAATGGAACGTAGACGAGTTGTTGGGTTTAGTTTGAGTCACACCAGGGGTAGATGGGAAGAGCCTTCTTCTTTCAATGTTCCACGGCAGCTAAAGTCCCTGGGAAGTCCTGCTGTAAATTTCCCGACTCCATTGGAATTGGATCCTATGAATCCAGTTCCAGATAGGTCCATGGGGTGGACTCACAAACCAGATTGTGCACCACTTTCTAAGTCCTATTTATATATATATATAGTTATATATATATAGTTATGGTGTTTATGTATATATATATATATCTCTCTCTGTCTCTCCCTATGGATCCAAATGCCTTCTTAGGAAGTGTTTGGGGTATCTTCTCTCGGGGGTTAGCCGTACCTTCTCAGGAAGTGTTTGGATCCATAGGGAAGGATAAAACTCTGGAAATGTGGTTTGCAAAACTTGGGGAACCAAATCCACTGGTCAATTCATCATCATGTTTCGCACTGAAGCGCCATTTTGCAGGGCTATTCCCCAGCAACCATCTCATATTGGTAGCCATATCCCAATATATTTCCATTTTAGCCCTACAAAAATCATAATCAGCATCAACCCAGCATTTATTCATATATCATTTTCCCACTTTTTTTTAAATATCGAAATATTGCCAGTCTGTGCCGAATGTGTATCATCTTGCAGGCAAGAAGCAGGCCATCACCATCCGCAGCAGCGGTGGTTTGAGCGATGCGGAGATCGATCGCATGGTCAACGAAGCCGAGTCCATGAGGGAGACGGATCAGCGAAAGAAGGACGACGAGACTGGCTGGCGGGGGAAAGCTGGGGAAAGCATCCATGGCGATTTTTACGTAGGGATATAGATGGATATAGTGAGATCATATCTGAAAAAATGCTTGGAGTAGTGGTTGCTTTATGGTTTCATGATGTTTCATGTATTATACATTTACGTATATATGTTCATATGTTTGTATTCTGTGACACTCTGTGATGTCTGTTGACATGATGATGCCTGACCTGACTTCCGCGACTCACAGATCCCAATGATCCCAACTGACGAGACTCATGAAAATATATGAGCCATTCGAAATATACGCTTATTGATTGGTTATGTTGAGAAATTATACTGTCTGATTAGTGGGGATTATTATAACTCATATTCGGAAACCTATCAACCAACTATAATGAGATGGGATAGGCGTATTTTTATTGGCTCATACAGTATGAATCACACACACACACTAGATTGTCTACACAAAGGTGAGGCCCCCATTGACGACATCGCTAAGTTGACGCATCGTTCACTTGGTTAACGTTTGTGTTTGTGGGTGATATAACAAACTAGTTAATAGGCTGATAAACCAACAAACATCACTAGGGGTATACATTGGGGAGCCTCCAAATCATCCATGGTATTCATACAACCAAGGGTTTATGGAACCGAAGTTTGGGACTGAAATATATAATATGATACAATACCAATATCGTAATAAAGGTGGCAATAGATAATCCCCTATAAATACTGTTTTTAATGGGAAACATCATCCATTTGCTTTAATTTGGGGATTGTCAACATAATTTTATTGGGAAAATCATCAATAATCCCTTATAAATACATATAAATACTGGTTTTAGTGGGAAAAAATCATCAATTTGGGTCTCAAACTTGCCATGTTTGACACCGGGAAATTTGCAGAGCCGACAGGACACCGTGCAGGCCAAGAACGATGGCGAGAACTTGGCGTACCAGGCACTTTGACAAAGGGATGGACAGTTGGGATAGTTGGGATGGGATCAGCTGGCGATTTGTGGGAAAATACTATCGTCTGGGTAAATTTGATCACGACCTCACTGATCTCCCGAACCCTGGAAATCATAGTTAGATTGTGGGGAATCATCCCCAAATGGCCGCAAGATTCATGTTAGTGAATTATTATAATTTGCCCAGTATCATTGTTACCCTCTGGTAATTTGTTACATAGCTATTGAAAATGGCCATTGAAATAGTGGATTTTCCCATTAATAGCATGGTGATTTTCCATAGTCATGTTAAATTACCAGAGGGTACCCTCTGGTAAACATGCAAAAAGCTATTGAAAAGGTTATTTCATGGTGATTCAATTGATTCAATGGTGATTCAATGGGATTTCTTAGGATATATGATGGTATACCCTCTGGTAAACAAACAAAAAGCTATTGAAAATGGCCATAGAAATAATGGTTTTCCCATTAATAGCATGGTGATTTTTCATAGTTCTTTGTATGTTTACCAGGGGGTAAATGATCAGATATAATGAGATACCCATCTGGTTGGTGGTTTGGAACATGAATTTTATTTTCCATCATATATGCGATGTCATCCTTCCCATTGACTTTCATATTTTTCAGAGGGGTAGGTATACCACCAACCAGACCATAAAAATGCAGATATTTTGTAACTAATATAATCATCAACCAACCATCATTTATCATGGTTAATGTCAACCCTGCATGAACCACCCCCGTTTACGGCTGTTTAATTGGGAGGGTACCATTTAAGTATCAGATTATGACTATTTATTGTAGGAGTACCCCCCTAATTAATAGACCATGATTTATTAATCCGGGTTGACATTAAATGATCAGATATAGATACCCTGATTGTCCATTACGAAAATCAATGGGAAGATACCTTAATGGGATGACGGTTAAATACCAATATGATACCATTCTTTTTAGAACAGTAAATCATCATGGTCGTCATATGTAACTACCGTTCTTTTCAGAACATTTAAGAACATCTATTATCTATTTATATTATATATGCTAAATCATTTATTATCATCTAGTTAACAGTAGATCATGGTTATCATCATATGTTATCATCTATTTCCACGGGCAATCTATACCATAGTTATCCATAGTTAATGATAATACCCAGAATATATATATATATATATTGTTGACGTTCGACAAGGTATGTGGTCATATTTGTTTTGCTTTTACATCTTATTGTCGATATGACTGTATAGATATTGTTATATTATATATATACATAAATCCTAGATACTTAAATGCTATGATTGCAGGAAACCACACTATCTGCCTGTGGATGTACAAACTCACATGTAATTGCAGATTTGCACATGCTTGTCACATTGTCTACGAAAAGATCTCAGGTCCTTTCAAAGTACAAGGCCACAAGCTCTTGCCGTGTTTCCACTTGAAATCTACCCTCTGGTAAACTAACATAGCTATTGAAAATGGACATTTATAGTGGATTTACCCATTAAAAGTGGTGATTTTCCATAGTTACTTTAGTTTACCAGAGGGTACCAACTAAAAAAGTCCACCATTGTCCACCAATGTCAAGCATTTTCGCATATTTTCGCGGTTCTTGAAAGCCATTTTCGCCAAGCTTTTTGCAGTCCGTGCCTAGCTTCGCAGGTCGAGAAGCAGCTCACTGAGCTCAAGGAGATGCGCCAGAACTGGCATGTAAAAGTGGCCATGTTTGACCCGCGGCATGGGTAAGTAGAATTAGAAAATCCTGGATCGATTTTTTTGCTATACACTAGGTCAATCTTACATGGATTCTTTAATCCTAAGTAGTCTTGTGGTATTATATAATGGGAATATCTAGGTTCACCAGCAAAGAATTTGTCATTTTTTGCAGGGTATCTAAGATTTGCAATGTACATGTAATACATGGAAAATAAGAGAATAACCAGCAACGGGCAACATTTTTTTTTAAAATGGACTATCGAAGATTGACCATGATAAAGCCATAGAATTTGGAGATCTATCCTCTGAATTTTATAGACCTTATTTTTTAGGTACCTCCAATTTAGGTTCCTGAAATGGCCGCTGAAATATGGGGGGGTCCTACTAAATGGTTTATTGGCAATTATTATGGCTCACAATAGGGATACCTACCAGTATAATGGAATGGGATAGGGAAAAATATCTATTCGCTCATTTATCATTGTGATTAAGATAACTTGGATAATTTCTGATTAATGATTGAACTTGTGGTCATTCACAAATCTTTGTAATTAGCCCGACAACCTGTGATGTAGCCATTATATCAAGTATTCTAATATTACATTATGGTAATGAATGATGTTCATGAGCGATTGGAACCAGAATGCATAAACCACTTGAAAAACTAGTTGGCAAAGATCTAACCGTATCACAATCATCCCACTTTGGTGAATTTGGTGTTTTTTTTTGTACGAGTTTGACTGGGGATTCAACCGCCGTAGGCAGGTAGCCCCGGGAGATTTTGAACATGTTTTCTGGGCGAATCTTAGGATGGATCTTATGCTTAGTAACTAAGAGGGGCCTCCCAGTGATGTTAGTTGGTTTATAAACCCCCATAACTATAGTTATAAGTACCATAAACCATAGTTATTGGAGTTATGAACCAACTTAGCTATCTTGGGGGCCCCACATTGTATGCTTAGTAACTAAGAGGGGGCTCATTTGTGATACAGTCGAGAGCATGCTTTTCACAGGATGGGGCCCCCGTTTTCGATAGCGTGAAGCGTTGGTTTATTTTTGTGGCTGAAAAAACTATGGTTTATGGTAGATATATAACGAACTAGTTAATGGGGATTATTTCATGGTTTATAAACCAACAAACATCACTGGGGGGCCCCATCCTGCAGGTGTGTGAATTATTATGTTTAGCCCATATGATATTTGATGGTGTATGTTAGAAACAACGGAAGAAGGTATAAGTTACAAACATGGAAAAAACATGACCCAAATCCAGAACCTAGATCCTTCCCAATTCAGTCAAATAGGTTGTAACCAATAACTAGGGCACAAAATCCATAATATAATAATATCCCACTTCATCACAGTGATATCATGGTGCTATACCTTACTCACTAACTGCATGCGTCAGATTGGTAGCCAGGACGCAGCATTTTCTCTTAGGCCATGTGGGGCCAATGTTTTGCCAACATCACTTCTCACACCAAGAACAACACCTACTGTACATCCTTCAAGTATTTTGAACACTTTGGTGAGATTCACATGTGTTTCATATTTTTGTTTCCAGAATTTTCATTTTTTTTTTTTTAATGCACAAATTGTGCCCAGAAAAGGACAATTTTGGTAGGTCTACATCTGGGATATCTTGGCTGTTGTTGATTCTCTTATATACCCAAAAATCTACTATATATATATATTCATGCCCTATGGATCCTTCTTAGGAAACGTTTGGGGTATGATTCCGGGGGTTAGCCGTAGCTTCTCAGGAGGTGTTTGGATCCTTGTTGGGATATATATTTATTTGAAAGTAAATATTACTATAGTGCTAGAATCCCATTGAATTATCCCTATACCCCGATGTTTTCAATGGTCGTTATTCCGAATTTTTCGGAGAAGCCTCGATGGTTGGTCACAGGACAAGATGTCCACTGCTGATGCGGATGAGCTGAAGAATCTCGTGGCAGAGCTGAGGCTTCATATCCGGATGTGCAGTTTTTTTTTGTTTGCGTATAATAATGCCTATAATCCCTCTTTGATCTTTGATAAGACTAGCTTAGTAATGTCATAGTGGTTTAGTAGTGGTTTAATAGTGGTTTAATGGTGGTTTAATAGTGGTTTAATAGTGGTTAGTTTTGATGAAGAATACTTGAAAAAATGTGGTAAATGTCACTTAAAATTCCCTCCAGGTGTATTAAAAAACACATTGGCAATCCATCATTGGTTACCAAACGGGAGCTGGTTTTCCAGCTTAGGCCGCCATGTTGACACCGGAGAGTAGTGGGTGATGTGGTTATGGCTACAACCCCAACGTGGTGATGTTTGTAGAGGAAATATGTCGATCTCCAAATGAGCTCGGGAGATGTTTGGATGATTTTCGACACGGGGGTTCCTGGCCATTCGCCTGGGTCCCAGGTTGAACTTCGGGCGGATGAACAAAATCGTCTTACCTTCGAAGACTTCCATTTGTTGAGCAGATTACTGTAAAGAAATGACATGTTTGCACAGTGGTGAGACGTACATTTGTTTCTGACCTGCAGTTGCAACTATGAATACTATAGTTTATTCATAAGTTTACACTATAAAACAAGAAACATCACCGGGGGGCCTCACCAGTGGCGCTGGAGGACCGCGTTGGCAGCGGAAGAAGGTGACCTTGATCTTATCAAGATGCCCGTCTTGGTAACACGGGGGTCCAGAAGTGGGTGATTTACCTGCAGTGTATAGTCATTAATCATGACCTAAGATGGGTAACATTCATATAGACCATTATTGACAACAGGTCAGTTTAATGTTGCCCTAATCAGTTTATAGTCATTGATCTTGAAAAAAAGAAAAAACAAAAACAACATTAATATAACTAGGTCAACCTTAGATGGGTACTTTAATCCTAACTAGTCTCTTGGTATCAATGGGATTATCTACCAACCAGCAAAGATTTTCTTCTTTTTGCAGGGTATCTAAGATTGGCACTGTTTATAGTCATGAAAAATCATTAAATGATATTAAACGCGCCCTAAGTGGTGGTGAAACTTGGTTCAAACACATCAAACGCTGCCTCAAATCAGGTTGGGGATGCTTGGGGTTTCACCGGCTCTTTCAGGGGAGAGGATGTTTGTTGTTTGCCATGGGCGAGGTGGTGGCGGACTGTCCCAAGGTTGATCTATGTGGATGCTGTTGCCATTCCTCTTTCAGAAAAGGGGTCTATCTGAAAATGGTGATTTTCCACCGGTAAACATACAAAAAGCTATTGAACATGGCCATTTATAGTTGATTTTCCCATTGAAAATGGTGATTTTCCATAGCTAAACGTTAGTTTACCAGAGGGGTATACCCCCAAAATGTCCATTTCAGTGGGAGGATGTGGAACATCCTGAAGCAATGGTAGCATGGGTCCATTTTTCAGACAAACCCGAACTGATTGATTGGAGGTACCTACCATATATAAGGCCTACTTTTCAGATTTTTCAGGGCTATGTTTTAGGGAATATCCCCACAACATATGGCCAAACATATGGTACTAACGTACCTCCATCTGTTGGATCCTGAAGATCTCCCATTGAGACCTGCAGTTCCAAGGAACAAGACCAAGGATTTGCAGGAGAAGTCCTGGAAGGCCAGGATTTATGACCTCAATTTATATATATATATATATGGGTAAATTATAACCAGTAACTAATTATACATCTTTTGCCAGTAACTTAGTATTCATAGAATTGGATGATGGGAAAATTGAAACCGGAAAGCCCTATATTTGGTGGTAAAAACCATGGTTTCCGGTTAAGATTTTCCCTTAAACCAATCCAATGAATTTAAGGCCAAGAAATTCAGGATGCGACGGCTTTATATAAAAGTCTACTGAAAAATAGGGTTGATATCCAATTTGATTCTGCAACAAAAGTGCGTCTGCAACAAGAGTAAACATAATAAAGCTACTGAATGGCAGATGACTTAGGGGTCTGAGCAAAGGTTTCCAATTCCAATTCAATGTGTGTTTTTTCACTGAAGCAACCGCTATTTGATGTCCGGTCTGATCCCCAATCTTGGTTACTTAAAAATACTAAAAATGGCAAGCCTGTTGTATACCCCCAAACATGGGATTGTTTATACGAAAAAATATCTGACCCGTGCGGTCGCCAATGACAAGAAGCCAACATCTGCAGAGTTTGCGCCTTGCGCAGGTCACTCAGCAGGCCTATCAGCAAGGCGCCTCCACTGAAGGCTGTTGGCGGTTGGTGTGATATGTCCCGCTCCGAAACATGCTGCTGGGTTTCTCAACAACAACTGGTTGGTGGTTTGGAACCATGGAATTTTTATGACTTTCCATATATTGGGAATATTTTCATCCCAACTGACGAACTCCATCATTTTTCAGAGGGGTAGGGCTCAACCACCAACCAGACAACAAAATCAACCAGTCCACTGAATTGATTAACATAGAATTCCGTTCAGAATAGCTGAACATTCTTCGCCATTTTTCCAGGTATTCCCAACCAATCAACAACGAGCTGACATACATCGTTGCGTAGCGGTTTTCAATTCCTCGAGAAGTTCCGGTATTTTTTTTGTTTGGAAGGATCTTGTAGGCTCTGTAGGCATCCACCACATAGGGCGGTCGGAGGGGCCATGAGGGGCCGTACCCTGTTGTGATCCACCATTTTCTAGTAATGCTGCATGTTCAATGATTTTGAGCTGGTACATCATCCACAACGGGTTGGTGGTTTGGAACAGGTTTTATTTTTCCATATATTGGGAATTTCATCATCCCAACTGACGAACTCATATTCTTCAAAGGGGTGGCTCACCCACCAACCAGTTAGGGTTTCAAACATTTCTTATTTTCCATGTCATATATGGGATGTCATCCGAAACCCATTGACTTTCACTCCATCATTTTTCAAGATGGTTAAAACATCTACCCTCTGGTTATGACTGTTACATAGCCATGGTATAGATGGTCCATAGAAATAGATGATTTTCCCAGCTAGAAACCTCCATTTATGAGGGATTTTCAACCAGAAATTCATTGCCCAACACGATGCTAGGCTTTGAGTGGTTTCCGATCTAAGCTCAGCAGGTGATAGCTCTGAGCAGAAGACCGAGGAAAGCGACAAGGACAAGGTCTCTTGGTGGCAACACATGGCCATTCTGAACACTTTGTGATTCTGGTTTCAATAAGGGTTGGGTTTTGACATGTAGAATGTGGGGTTTTAACATGATTGAATGTGCTATAGTCATAGTCCCGGGAAAAAAAGGATGGAAACGTGGTTTCCTGCCAATGGCGACTGAATTTATGTACATCCTTATTTCTTTTCAATGTATGCCGGAAAAGAAAGCTTCTGGTTGGTGGTTTGGAACATGAATTTTATGACTTTCCATTCAGTTGGGAATGTCATCACCCCAACTGACTTTCACTCCATCATTTTCAGAGGGGTTTGTTGGCTCAACCACCAACCAGATATATAAAATTATACAAACATATATAACTAGAGTTTTCCCATGTTATACCCTCTAGAGTAAACATAGTAGGGCTCAACCACCAACCAGAAACTGTAACCCTAGTCGTTTGGACTTGCATATGATGCAATTCGACTTGGTCCCCTGAATTCCCTGAAAGTCGACTTCAATGTTCTGAACTTCCTTCCGGGAAAGGTGGAAGATCTTCCCCAGCAAACCCAGGGGGTCTCCGTATATTTCCCATATATTTCCCATATATTTCCCAATTTTTGGAGGTCAAGATAGATTAAGATGAAAGATATGAAAGCCTGCTTCTCTATATTCTTTTCCAGCATCTCTATATTTCCAGTAGGTGGCAAAGAAACCCTACCCTCTGGCAACCTAACAGTTTGCTATTGAAAATGGTCATAGAAATAGTTTATTTACCCATTGAACATGGTAATTGTCCATCGTTTTTTGTATGTTTACCAGAGGGTACGTACCCCAAGATGCTGCAGTACGTTTCTATACCACGCAAAATGATGAGATCTCAGGTTTCTAGAGCTGAAACTCAAGCTTTAGAACTTCACCCAGCTTCATATTCTCAAATATCCAATGATCTGGGTAAATTTGATCACGACCTCACTGATCTCCCTCACTGGAAATCATGGTTAGATTGTGGGGAATCATCCCAAAATGGCCGCAAGATTCAGGTTAGTGAAATATTATAATTTGCCCAGACTGATATTTAAAACTATGGTAATTTGAGAATATGAATCTTCACGTCACTGTACTTCAGGGATTTAGCCTCTGGTAATTTGTTACAGTTTGCTATTGAGGTAATTTGTTACAGTTTACTATTGAACATGGCCCAGTCGAAATCGAAATAGCTGATTTACCCATTAATAGCATGGTGATTTTCCAGAGGGTATTCTTGGTGGCCAGCAATTGAGGCTGGCTCCACGCCTTCCCGAAGTCCCGATCTTCCTGGCACCTGAAAAAAAATCGGGGTCAACAACCACGTCTATAAACCTTTGGAACGGCGTGGATTATGAAGCCACCACAAAAAAGTGTGCTGGGTGTAAAAATGTGTAAAGTTTCCACGCTTGAATTCGGACCTGTCACTGAATTCTCCAAAAGAATCTGAGGACGGTGAGAAGGAGAAGAAGTGAGGAACTGCTGAAATCTTGGCCCGCTCTGGACCTCAAAAAATGCCACATTGCATGGGATTTTGGCCCGTTGAAGGAATAAAACATCCTCACCACTTTGATGTGTCACATGAGACCCATGGAATCCCATGGACATGGACCCTCGATTTTTGAAGATTTTTGATGTGGCTATGGATCAATATCTGTCCATTTTTAGGGGGATATTCACATCCATAAATCCCAGCTATTTTGATGTGAACTACAGGGGTACAATGGGTACAAGGTTTTGACACACTGCCATGTTTCTGGCTGTGATTTGAGTGGTTCGTATCATCGATCATCGCTCCAATGAGATTTTTGGGTGCCGTCAGTTTGATCATACCCCGTTGGGAATGCCTACCCCGCTGGGAATGCCATTCATAGAACGGACATGAACGGACATGACTGCATGTTTAGAATCACGAAAAACAAATTCACAATATATATATATATATAATATATATATATATACGTAGCAAGAAATGCATTTCATATCATCGCTTCGGCGCGCCGGAGAAGGACATCAAGTTGTGATGTGGTTGTTTCTTCACGTGACACCAAAAACCGGGATTTGCCACGTTGAATACACCATTTAAGTTATGCTTGAGGCTTAAGAAACTTGAACTGGTTGGTGGTTTGGAACATGAATTTTATGACTTTCCATCTATTGGGAATAGTAACCCCAACTGACCATTTTTTTTTCAGAGGGGGTGAAACCACCAACCAGTTGAATCTCTGGGCCAGAGAAACTGGAGTGACGAAAGGTGAATTTCGCATTTGATCAAAAGGGGATTGGGATTATCGACGATTGCAACAACCAGTCACTCAGTGTAGGGAATTGCCGGTGATTGATTAATGGATGTTAAAAGGGAATATGTTGAGTGGCTGACATTTTGCTTCCAAAATCCAGTGCAGCGAATTTCGCGCCGAATATTTCCTTCGCAGGCACACCACTAAGCTGCCTGCCCCCCTGCAATCTTCGATGTGCACCTTACTTTCGCTTTCTTATGGATCAGCTCCGTTCGAGCAATAGGAAAAGGCTGGTGCCAAGACTAATGACCACGCAACATGACCATGCAACATGACCGTCTACATACATATCCCAATGGTTATTCAAGCACCTTGCGCCGGTCTGTCTTGTTTGCAAAGTTCACAGCACATGTCACTGACGTATACTGACGTCCCATGTTGAAGTTTCGGAAGCTCACTTGATTGGCCAGCCAACCTCCTGTACTTGTAGCTGACAAAATTGATTGCCACAGTCAATGGGAATTTCAGGATCCTAAAATGGAGGTACCTACCATATATAAGGCTATATAAGGCCTATATAAGGGCTATGTAAGGGGATATCCCCCAAAAATATGGCCTTATATGGTACATCTTTCCCGTGAGTCCAGTGGTCATCCACCATTTGCTGGTTCACAGGATTTCCCAGTTTCGGTGTTTGTTGTTATGATGTTCTACCGGTACTTTGTAAGAGTTTGCTATTGAAGATGGCCATAGAAATAGTTGGTAAATGTTGGTCATTTGTTACATAGCCTTCTGAAAATGGTCCATTTATAGTTGATTTACCCATTAAGATGGTGATTTTCCACAGTTATGTAAACGTTTACCAGAGGGTATCGTTTTGCTCAATATATTTAGCGATACGCGTCGTAAGACAATCGTTGCACATCAATGGCACCGTTCGAACAGAGAGGGGACTTTGCCCCCGGCGCTTCCCCTAGTTTTGACTCGTCGCCTGGAAGCAACCAGAGATTCGTGACACCCGTCGTCACTGTGACAACCCCTTTTCACATGTTTTCACAACAAGCCAAGACCCAGTCGGACCCAGCTGGGTTGCTTCCAGCTGTGCAGGTCGCACCGGCGAAAGAATCCATGAGGCCATTGAATGCCATTCAAGTCACCACGACACAACATAAAACCATGCAGATCCGCCGTGTGTGGGCTGTACTTGCAGCGTGCCAGCTTTTTTGGCAACTTGCAGGCTTGCAAAAAGCAAAAAAAGAACAGCACAAGAGTGTCCTCTTTGCGGTTTGCTTGAGTCGAGATGCTTCGGGCCCGAGAACCAAGCAAAACAGCCAAGCATTCAGGACAATTCTCCCATGAAAGACCTGGGATGTTGAAGTTACAGCACCCACCAAGTTGGTGTTTTTCTGTAACTTGGTAAACCCTTGGTAAAACCTTGGTAAACTTCGTAGTTTCTTCACTCGGGTATCTCGAACTTGCAAAGGGGTCATCTTGAGGTAGAGACGTTTGCGCAACTCAGAACAAAAGGAAGTGCCCAGTGGTGGTGGGAAGCACTGACTTCTTGGGTTCCAACATCGAAGATGCATTCAAAGTCCAAGCCCAAACCTGATTTTGTTCCCATCTTGCTTGTTTCAGCTGTGTCTTTTGTCTTCCTGTGGAAAGGGATGATGTTGTCATCTACTTCACTGACATAGGTCCCTTTATGATGTTTGCAAGTTTTATCCATGAAACTTGGAAAAGTCGATGTGTGTTCCAGAGGGCCATGTTTGCAGGTTGCTTTGGCAGAAGGTGGGCAACCCATTTTTTCAGTAGCAAAGTTGGTAAAGATACAGTAGCTCCAATTTCACTCGGATTTATGGCAATTCTATATAATTATCATTTGTTTGTAACTACCAGAGTATCGTCTATAATATCCCATGGATGTCTAAAAACATATATATATATATATATATAAACAAAAATCAACATCTTAGAACAGCATCCATCTTTTTTCACTTATCTTCCAAGATGTTGTTCTAAGATGTCCATGTTCATGGTATCATGTCATTTATCAACAAGTCATGGGGATAAATGTCCATACAATGTGGGCCCCCCCAGTGATGTGAACGTTGGTTTATAAACCCCCATAACTATAGTTATTTGCGTACCATAAACCCATAGTGAAATTGGAGTTATGTGCACCAACTTAACTATCGAACGGGGGCCTCACATTGTAGGTTTGTTGGTTGATCTCCCTATGCCTGATCTGGTTGGTGGTATACCTACCCCTCTGAAAAATATGAGTCAAATGATTCAAATGAATATCCCCATGACTTGTCCCCATGGGCTCCGTCCAGGATTCTGCAGAGCACTGGAGTTCCTGCGCGAGATCCAATGAGTTCATCCAGCAAGGACGGCGCGAGATCCTGCGGATGCGCTTTTTGGGTGTCGTAAGATGATTTCGTGGTGATTTCGTGGTGATTTCATGGTGATTTATGGTGATTTAATGGTGGTTTAAATGGTTTTCTATGGGATTAATGGGATTTAATGGTCATTTCATGGTGATTTCATGGGAAATTCATGGACATTTATGGTGATTTCGTGGTGATTCATGATGATAAAAGTTACGGAAAAAAACGGGGAGATCAGGGGGATAAACAAATCTTTTAATGGAGATGTTATGATGATGTTATGGTTATTTTATAGAGATCCATGCTGAAAGTTATATCTATAGTTTATGGGTTTCTAAACCAACTTAGCTAAAATACTAGGTCAATCTTAGATTTATACTTTAATCCTAACTAGTCTTTTGGTATCAATGGGATTATCTACGTTCACCAGCAAAGAATTTGGTCCATTTTTTTACAGGGTATCTGGCTGATTGGCAATGTTTATAGAGATCCAATGGTGATCTAAATCTCATGGTGATCTTGTCTAATGGGATTCAGTAGGGATTTCATGGGGATCTTTCATGGGGGATCTTTCATGGGAGATATGATCTTTTATTGGATATGATGGGATAACCAAATTAGAAAGTGATTATTCTATGGTTTTTAAAACGGGATATTATTTTGGGTTATCACTATGGTGATTATTACTAAGTGATATTATTGGGATATTATATGGATATTATTATTAGTATGGCATATTACTATGGTGTAATACCTAAAGTTATCAGTGATTATAATGGGATATTACTATGGTGATTATTATATGATAAATACATATCACCAGTTTTTTTTTTATATGATATAATCACCATACTAATATCCCATGATAATATATATGGTGATATTACTATGGTGATTAATACCATTATGATAGTGTATTTGGATGTTACTACGGTGATTGTTATTACTAAGTGTTCACCAGGAAGTGCAGGCCGTAAGCTGCTATGGTGATCACCTCCATCCACTTAGACATCACTGGAACTGCACGGAGGGCTGTTTTCCGAAGCGTTTTGGGTTTGATGATGAAGTCAGATCTGAGATGATGCCATACATTTGAACATCAGTGGAATCAATTGGCATTATTGGTATTGTCCAATGTTTGAAACAATGCACATATTTACTAGGTAGCTGGATCAGCTAGAGCAAAGAACGGAACCAAATGAACCAAATGAATTGAGAATTTGAATAAAAAGCGATGGATTTGCACACATGATAAAAGAATCATGTCCGAAGGAAATCAACTCGTAGCGGACTCGTAGAGGACGGCAACTGTTTCATCATTTCCCATCCTTGCGATCTCAAGCTCCCGGAATTGATGAAAATGTCCAGGACATATTTGGGGGTTTTCCGTATACCGATGCTTTCCGGTTTCGTAAAAGCCATACCCTCCGGTAAACTCACCTACTGGGTTCATGTTGTTTCTTGTCTCGGCTCCCCTGAAGTTGTCTCAGGTCGGTGTGCCGTGGGGCAGAGTGTATAAAGGATATATATGATATTGTTAATCCATTGGATCATTGCTTATTGTAAGACCACAAAACGCATAGGCACGCTGAACTTCACCTACATGAATCTACCATTTGTAGTCATAAACCTTCTTATTGTTTGTTTGTCCATTGCAGGGCACACAACGCAGGGGCACACTGGTTGTCATAAACGTGTTTGTTTATTATGAGTATACTTGGTTTGATACTTGTGACATCCAAACGCAGTGGCATGCTCGGTCAAAGAGAATGTGCCTGGGTGTTTCAATGATTTTGTGCAGCACGACAGATCTTGTGCCAACATCGGTGTGCCTGCCATTTGGTGCTAGTGGGTTCAAGTTTGGGAGCTGGGTCGATGTTGTAACAAGTGCCGATGACAAGATCTTGTGCCAAATCGTGGTGTGCCTATGGGGAATGGGGAGAGGCCCACATGGGCAGCGCCTATGACTTTAACTTACTGATGTATTTTTGGCACTTCGCATAGGCACACGGTGCTTACCTGGCTATCACGGTCCCTTTGTCTCCCCTCTGTCTCCCTTACTCGCCCTTTGTCTCCTCTTCTGTCTCCTTTTGCTCTTGCCTGCAGCTGCTGCTTGGCTTGGTTTCCTCTTCTGCTCCACCGCTGAAAGCTCTTGAGTTTTACTGTTCTGAAAAGAATGCGAAAGCGTGTGGCTACCAAAGAGTATGTCAGGAGACTTAGGGGGTCAGTCTCCCAAAATTTGATTTCGGACCTCGTTTGGACCTCGTTTGCACCTCGTTCGGACCTCGTTTAAATTGCAGCCAGCCAAAACCCAGCCCGGAGAAGTTTTGGAAAGGCTTTGCAATGGTCTGCTGCTTAGTCTGCTGCTGCTGTTGTTGCTTGTGCTGCTTGGGCTGGAAGCTGTGCGGAAGAAACCAAAAGCATAAGAAGATTACCTGAAAAAAATCGATCCGATCAGGGTTGTTTGTGCCATAGGGGAAGTGGATGAAAGGGTTGGTTGGCATGAGGTAGATTTGTCATAGAAACCATAGGAATGTGACGTCGATCACATCCAAGTTTGTATGTTGGAAATGCCATGAAACTTGGTGTGCCATGTGGAAGATGATAGTTCTGACTGTTCAAACAGGAATATGGTTGCTAACTTTTGGTTAACAAGCTTACATTAAACGCATAGTATTGCTTGCTTCAGAGTTAGTCCACTTTGACCGTCGGCGTGCCAATGGGATTTCCACCTGGCGGAAGATTATTGATGTCTGGCGTAAGCAAGGTGCCATGCGGCTGGCGCAAGTTCTAGTAAATGGCGTAGGATCACGCCGGGGCTCGGGTCAGAGATGCTTTGCACGACTTATTTCGCACTAGGTGTGCCATTGGGAAGCAGATAATTAAAGTACCGAAATCAAACGAATCCATGTCCAGAGTCATGACAAGGAAACGGGGCGTGTGCTGCAGAATTGGCTCTCATTTGGATGGAAAGCAGCTGTTTTGCTGTCAATGCGTGTGTGCCACTGGCGGTTGCCAACTTTCAACATGGTTTTATCACCTAAGGAGATGGTATTAAATATGTGTTTCGCAATGGTACGGACACATTTTAACTACTTTGTTTGCCAAACAAACGATGGCGTGGCAGCAGTGTGCCAATAGGATTTGGTCCTTGGGGTAACTTCCGGTTTGCCTGGGGTAACCCTGTGTGCCATGGGGATGGGGTAACTTCTGGGTGCCTGGGGTAAGAAACGACGTCCGCCCAGTAGCTTTGGAAAATGGCCGACTTATAGTTGATTTAAAGTTGATTTATATTAAAATGTTGATTTTCCAGTTGGCAAACTGTTAGTTTGCCGGGTAAATCATGCCATTGACAAAGCCTTCGCACCAGGACGCATTCCTATTGGAGTTGGGAGCCATTTGTGCCCTTGCGCGGCTGCTGCTTCGAAGTCCAGGTTGGAGATTGACCGAAAAAAAAAAGATCGGATATTTGGGGATGAACATCCTTGAGATGTCCCGGGAAATTTTGGATTTCATGATTTTTCTCATGGAAAAATTTTTGTTGGGGGTTCGGAACCATGGAATTTTGAATGACTTTCCATTCAGTTGGGAATTTTATAATCCCAACTGACGAACTCATATTTTTCAGAGGGGTAGGTATACCACCAACCAGAATTGTTTGTCATGTTTTTGTTTGTCTCCAAACATAGGGATTTTGCTGGACAAAGTTTTACCCTCTGATAAACTAACATAGCTATTGAAAACGACCCATTTATAGCTGATTTACCTTTTAAACATGGTGATTTTCCATAGTTATGTTAGTTTACCAGAGGGTAGATATAAAACTTAGGGGAATGAGTTTAAACCTGGTGATTTTCCATGGCTATTTTAAACTACCGGAGGGTAAACATCAAATTTAGGAGATGAGATTGGCATTTTGAGCACCACTCACTGGGATTTCGACCAACCATGCGGATATGTGAGAACATATTTTTTGGTGTGCACCTGGTAATTTTCAATGGTAAACTATCCTATTTTCTGTGGGTGCCTTGATTACAAATAGTGGATCGTGATATTATGAGGGATCAAACATGGGCCATGCAACGTGGTACGTGGATAGTTAAGACACCTTCGGAAGTAATCCTTGATTATGGCTACTTGGGGTAAGATTGAAGGTAGTGATCAACAGAAAAGATGGAAAAGGTTTTGCCTCATAATTTTGTATTTTCCAATTGTACAATCTATCGCTGGAATGCTACTTGGATGTGCATCCCACGTGGTAGCGGCTTCACAGGCATGTTTGTTCACCCGCGTTCAGTAGAGGTTGTCAGCCACTTATGATCCAAGATTATCCAAGTGGTTTTGTTTGTTGATAGAGTAGCCCAAAAATCTGAGTGATCATCATGTTCCCTATAAAACTTGTTATTGGGCTAGCCCCATTTTCAGACACACAAAAGTTTTACCCTCTGGTAAACTAACATAGCTATTGAAAATGGCCATAGAAATAGTGGATTTTCCCATTGAAAATGGTGATTTTCCATAGTTTTCTGTATGTTTACCAGAGGGTATAAAGGCATCCGGCATCCCGTCAAAAGATGTCACCAGGGTGTCGTCGCTCCGCTGCCTTGCCCGAAGCCTTTGCAACTTTTCTCAGCAGCGAAGCTGGGGGAAACCCACGGTAGGTTTGAAGGGTGTAGAAGCGACCCCAACGTTTACTGTAAGAACAAGGTGAAAATGACCGGGAAAACGATGAGGTACCCTCTGGTAAACTAATATAGCTATGGAAAATCACTATTTTTAATGGGAAGATCAACTATAAATGGGCCATTTTCCATGGCTATGTTAAATAACCAGATGGTAAATGATGTATGATGATCACCAGCTAGATGATTTATTTTGAGATGGTCCCGTGACCACCGATCTTGTAAAATACCAAGGAACATGTAAATGCAACACGTGTAAAGTGGGGTGTACAAGTTGGAAACACATGAATTAGTGGTATTCCATCTGTAGAATAACGAACATATGGCCCATCAGTTGATCTTTCCCCAATTTTAAAATAACGATTTTGGGCTATATCCAATTACCAGAAAAACTCATGTAATACAATCCATATTTATACATGGAGTCATTATGCTGACTTCATTCTGACGTCGCTGGAGTGATGGGAATTGGATTCTGGGAATCATCCCCAAATGGCTGCAAGTTTCAGTATTTCAGGTTAGTGAGTTACTATATTTCAGCCAATATGTATATATATATATTAGAAAGAGAGAGAGAGTGTGTGTATATATGTATATATATATAAAATATATATGATATCTATACAGTATACTGTATGAAAGCAGCTGTTGGGTTTTAAGATCGGGCTAACTATTTACATCTGGGATTTTCAACGATATTCCCATGTTAGTCTTTATGTTTTGAAATTTGCATATCCGATCTACTCCAGGATGACTAATTACATACATATATATATATATATCATAATTTAAAGCTATCTTAATACCAAAATATTTATTTTTGTATAGAATAACTTTAAACAAATATATCTATATAATATAGAATTACAAATTTACATATGCATATATTCCATATTCAGCTATGATCTTTGGTTATGCCCTCCGGTAATCAAACATTTCAAGTGAAAAGCCACATTTTTATTCCATTATCTACCTACAGGATGGGGCCCCCAAGATAGCTAAGTTGGTTTATAAGTGGCTTAACAATGGTTTATGGTAGATATAACTATAGTTAATGGGGATTATAATGGTTTACAAACCAACTTATAAGTGGGGGGCCCCATCCTGTATATTATCCTATAGTTTCACGTTTCACTGTGAAATCCATGACTGGAGGGTAACATCCTCACCGCAGCAAATCACCATGATATTGAGTTGCACCTACTATATCAAGAACTATTCACCAACTATTCAACTATGATACAACTCCATTATTCACCAATATTTATATGTTCGCCATTTTGAGTACTATTAACCAATAGCAATGAAGTTATATCATAGTCTATCATAGTTGGTAAATCTAAGATAATGATGGAGTTATACCACCATAGTGATTTTATATATTATGTTATATACACCAACTATTAACGGCTATTGTTTTTCACAATAGTTGTATTACTAACTTTTATACAACTATTCACCAACCATGATTAGCTGGTATTTCAAAAACCACTATGAAAACTAGTTATGGCACCATGGTACTAATCTATAGTTATACTATGTTATACTTCATCAATTAATATTGGTACTCATCATTATTATACCATACTTAGTTAATGACTAAAAAGTTATTGTACCATGTACTCATCATATTACTATATCATAGTATAATGACTATAGTTATTGTACCATACTTAGTCAAATCAACCACTATAGTGGATTAACTACTGGTTTAAGATTAAACCACTACTGGAGTACTATTAGTTGGTGAACACACTCTTCATCACTATAAAAACCACCATAAAACCATTATATTCACCGCTAATCTTACTTAAACCACTATTTAAACAAGTTATAGTCCTTTTACACTAATCTATGGTAATACTCCATATATACCTCCATTGGTGTACCATAGTTGGTTAAATAATAGTTATACTCTATTGTTATATTCACCACGAATAGTTAAACCACTATAAAACCACAATAAAACCACTATATTCATCACTAATCATACTTAAACCACTATTAAAAAAAACGGACCTCAAGGCCGAGCTTGCACCGCAACTGGCACTCGAAGCTTCGTCGGCTAAGCGCCTGGCGGCGCAAGCGGTGGTCACCTTCATGCACCGTGGTTTTTATCTAAACACCGCTGGAGAGGGTGATTTTATGGGAGGGAAAACCCCTGGAACCTACACGAATCAGTCTGATATCCCATCATATCTAACTACGTTAGAGCTATAGGGATAGTATTAATGATGGTATTTAATACCACTATTTGGGGGTTTCCATAAATGGTGGTACCAGCAAAATGGTTAGTTTATAATAGAAATTCCTATCAAAATATGAGCTATGGGGGGAAAACCCTGGAACCCAAATATGGAAAGGTATACCTATGGATTACAGTCAATCTGATTGTGCTCCCTCTTTTCCATGGATATTGGAAAGGTGCAATGTGGAGCCCCTTTAAGTGATGTTTGATGGTTTATAAACCCATGAATACTAGTTCGTTATTTGCGTATCATAAACCGTAGTTATTGGAATTATTTGCACAAACTTAGCTATCGTTTGGGGGTCCCACATTGTAGATACCCTAAAATAATCATCTAAGTCATAGCTGATTAATGGATGTTCATCTTCCCAAATCATATTTCAAATATCATGGGTTAAAAGGTTTTGACCCATAGCCATATGTTTAGTGAAGTTTCGTGGTTTGTTCACAGTTTTTCTATAACGGTATTGCATAGCATCACCATTGTTCGATTAATTTGGAGAATTTTGGTGATCTTTTCATGGTATGTTGAGCATCAAGAATTTCGAGTTTATGATAGTTTATGTGTTTTGGGGTATCGTGACGATACCAGCCGCAAAAATATAGGATTTGGACGTATTTTGACCATTCAAAACCCATGACGGATCCATGGTGCTGGTATATATGCTAACATAAAGGGGGTATATTGATGGGATCTATGTTACCATATATAGCAGCACCATGGATCCTATGGGAAATCGAGGATTGAATTGTTGATACTTTGAAACTTGGTGTCACCCACGATTTTTTTGGGGTATTTTCGTGGGATGTAAGCAGCCACATTGGCAGACAAAATCGCAGTCCCTTAAGAAACCCACCAATGTGGGGCCCCCAAACGATAGCGTTCAGTTGGTGCACATAACTCCAATTTCACTATGGTTTATGGTACGCAAATAACTATATAGTTACTGGTGTTTATAAACCAACTTATAACTGGGGGGCCCCACATTGCAGATGTCTATGCATTTTCAGAAAATATATTACTGGTTGGTGGTTTGGAACATGAATTTATTTTTCCATATATTGGGAATTTCATACTCCCAACTGACGAACTCATATGTTTCAGAGGGGTAGGGCTCAACCACCAACCAGATATATAAAATTATATAAACATATATTTCCCATGTTATACCCTCTGGTAAACATACAGATAACTATGGGAACTCACCATCTTTACCAAGCAGATCAGTTGATGTTTTTCATGATAATATCAGTAGTACGATATGGTATTATATCAGTAGTATGGTATGGTAATAACCATCATATGGTAGCATGGTAATAACAAGCAGATCAGTTGATTCAATGGGAATTCCAGGATCCAACAGATGGAGGTACGTTAGTACCATATTTTTGGCCATATTTTGGGGCTATATCTCCTTACATAGCCCTGAAAAATAGGCCTTATATATGGTAGGTACCTCCAATCAATCGGTTCCTAACATGGCGACTGAAGTGGTCATTTTCAGGGGATACCGGGATACCACCACCTGAAAGAAGTTGGTTCCGGAGATCTCATGCGGCCTAGCGGCCTAGGCACGAAGAGGTTCGAAAAAAGGGCTGCTGGTGGGATGTGAAAGCAAACATGATTCACATGAAAGGTTTTGCAGCCGATGATTTAGGGGTCTTTGGAATTTGATTCTAGGGTCCTTGGTGATTTATATCTACCTTGTGATCATGATCATGATTTATATGATCATGATCATCCCTATTTTTTATCATGATGATAAACAACCAACACATATTCAATGATTTTTAATAGGGATGGATTTCCGCATCATTTAGCAGAAATTTTAACCACGAGACCGGACTATTTATCTTGACGATCCGATGATTCTTCACGAGCTCAATCAGCCGAGCCGGGTGGATTTGTACCAGGACATAGGCCGAGCAAAGAACACCCTGAAAAACTGTTGTTTCAAAGAGGCAGGTTTGAGCGTAATGTGGAAAGTGGCTGCTAAACCCCCTGGCAGGGTTGATGATTAGTTCGGAGATTATATATACTACCCTTTATATATTGGGGATTATAATAATCCAATTATATATAGTAGCCAATATATTGGGGATGATTTCATAATCCAATAGGGGAATCTCTATAAACCAACCAGGATTAAATGGAATGATAGAGGGATTTTGAACACTGCTCAATTGTTGTTGCCATGAAAATCTGTGTCACGGCTATCGAGGTTATATCCCAACTTTTGGGGGTTTATAATCATAAATTATACCCATCTTGAACCTCACCTGCAGCCCCCAAGCACGAGATTCCGTGAAGGATCGCTGTTGCCTCACTGAACTGGCCTTGTACCTTCCTGGTGTGGATCTGGCAGCGGGAAGACTCAGCGAGGGCCCATTTCTATGGTGTTGGTTGGTAACGGAAATCGTCCCGAAATGGCCAATCTGTCAAGTCTATGACATGTGATCAATTGTAATTGAAATGTTCAGGTTTTTGTGACATTTTCCCTCTGGTTATTTAACATAGCCATGGACAATGGCCCATTTATAAATGATTTTCCAATTAAAACCTCCATTTATCAGGGATTTTCCATGGCTATGTTAGTCATAACCAGATGGTAGAAAAAAACAATGATGAGATTTTCCAGCTGGACAGCTGGACATCTTCAAAATCGAAAAAAACCGTCCAGAATCCGGCGACAAAAAAAATCTGGCGGTGCAAGAAAATCCATCCCAGGAGCTGGCAGCAAGAAGTGGTTTTTCCACCAAGGGATGAATGTTTGTTATCAACATTGAAACATCAAAAGAGAAGGAATGACCTACCCTCTGGCTATGTCAAAATAGCCACGCTTACACATCGAAAACTACTGGTTAATATTGGTTAATATGGTTAATAATAGTTAATAATAGTTAATAATGGTTAGTAATGGTTACCCTCTAGTAATTTGTTATATAGCTATGGAAAATCATCATGCTATCAATGGGTAAATCAACTATTTCTATGGGCCATTTTCAACAGCGAACTGTTAAATTACCAGAGGGTAACATTGAAACATCACCAGAGAAGGAATAACCGAAAGTTGGGAGGGTCTGTCTAGTCTTCAGTGTCTCATATGATGCAGTCAGTCTACCTCGGAGTTGCTCCATTCTTTGGAAAGTCCAGGGGCTATTGGTGAAAAAAGCTCAGCTATCGCAGTAATCACTGGACTGGTTTTTTGGAAGTTTGTTAGAGGAAACGCTTAAAAGAACATGGGAAATAATATTTGTTGCAATGTTTTCCAAGGTTTTCAGGAAGGTTAGAGGACAAACATGGTTTTCCCAACATCTTCATTGGACAAAAACATGTGTTCCATAGTTTTCCCATATGTTTCATGGTTTTTCCATAATTTTTCCATACGGTAACGACATTGAAATATGTGGAGGGCGGGCCAGACCGCGAGGCCCCGGAGGTAGTATGAAATACCACTTCGTATATTTAAATGTACCATCTGGTTATGACTAACATAGCCATGGAAAATCCCTTATAAACGGAGGTTTTAATGGGAAAATCATCTATAAATGGGCCATTGTCCATGGCTATGTTAAATAACCAGAGGGTAGTTACTGTATGTTTCAATGAATTGGATTCCATGCTTCCGTATCTTGAAATGGCTGGCCGGGCCAAGGAAAACTTTCCCGGAGCTAGTCTAAAATACATGTTCGTATATTTAAATGTAGTTACCGTAGTTTTTCCATAGTTTGTCCATATTTTCCATACTTTTCCATAGTTTTTCCATGTTTTTTTTTCGGGAAATCCTCCTGTCAGCTGTCGTTCGACGCAGGCCGCGCTGCGTTCCCTGGACCCGGACGAACGCTTCAGTGCTGTGCGTGGCTTGGAGCATGAGGCCAAGGCGCGTTGCGCGTTGCGCGTTCGCGAAGTTGGGGCACGAAACGATGTCGGGATGTCCTATGGTATATTAACTAGGTCAATCTTAGATGGATACTTTAATCCTTTAGTCTTTTGGTATAAATGGGAAGCCACGAGGCCCAAGCCTTCACGGGGCGTGTGCTGCTGTTGTTGTGCAGCAGGGCGCGCTACCAATTGGGCCATGGATTCTAATCTGCAGGAACTACGTCCTAAGGTGGTGGACTCCGTGAAAACCACCTGTTATCTTGATGTATTTTCCTGCAAGCATGCGTTTTCAGTAAAGAAGGTTCCGCAAGAACGAGTCCAACTGGAGTCACCTGCTTCTGTCACTGTACGCCATTCAATTGTGGATGCCAATGCGAGTTACATGAGGTCGCACGATCCCTTGACTTGGGCTGGATGTACATGCTCGGTGAAAACTCGAATGAGTTGGGTGATTTGGACAGCGTTGGCGTGCCAAGTGGCATTCGCACACGAGAGGCATCTTGCTCTTTTGGTCAGTGGTGCAGGTAAGCGTGAATCACAGGTTGACTATCAACTGTCAGCTGCGCTGTGTGTATTCAAGGCTTTGACTTGGCTATATTCGCATGCAAATATACGCTACATTACACTACACTAATTACACTACACTACGCTAATTACATCTCATTGCGGTACGCTACACCACTTGCACTAACAACTGCAACAACTACTATTACCACAACTACAACTACAATTACATCTACACTACACTACACTAATTACACTGCAGCACGCTACAGCTACAACTACAACTACAACGACACTATATTACACAACACTACGCTACACTGATTACATTGCATTACACTACAACTACAACTGCAGCTGCAACCGCAACTACCACTACACTACACTACGCTACACGACACGACACGACACTACACTACATTACAGTAATTACGCTGCGCTACATTACAACTACAACTACAGGACCTTACACTAGACTACACTACACTATACCACACTACACTACACAACACTACACGACATTACATTGCACCACACTACACCTGAGACGACTGCACTTGGATGCCAATGGACATGAATCAAGGCAAGATGCGCCTTCCATGCCAGGAAGGCTATGACGATGAGGGGTTGTGACAACGGAGGATTTGCTTTGAAGGCGAACGCTGGTTAAAATTTTGCTGAATGACATGCTGCTGTGTGCACCAGTGATTACATGGAATCTTAGTGGCTTTAGCCATGGCAAAAGAACCGTGGTGTGGCCTCTTGCCATGTGTCGGAACATGGCGATGTTTGGCCATTTTTCATCACAAAGTATGGACAGCTTGTTCAATCTTGCTGTCTTTTGTACCGTGTGTACACTTTTACCAAGGTGTTTTCAATCATCATAGTTACCAATTTCATGAGAATTCACTGCATCCTCAGCCCTCTGCTCCCGCCAATGCGGCCCGGGATAGAGTGGTTCAGTGCGTTGACTCGTTGCTGTGCGATCCGCGGTATAAATGGGAATATCTACTAGCCAGCTTTTTTTTTTTGCAGGGTATCTAAGATTGGCAATGTTAACACTAATTAGTGTATGATACGCAAATATTTTTATTTAGATGGGGATCATCCTGTATATTGATGATATTTAATACATAATCTTTGGATTTCTTGATTTATCTATGGCTTTCAAGGTTTGTTTATCGACGGATTTCTATGGATTTCTTTGGATTATAATTTACAATAGATATCAATGTACCTTAAAAAAACATTTTAGATAGTTAAATAATGAAGCTTTTGACTATCATTTGATATTTAATAGGTAAACTATAATGAACTTTTAGATAGTTAAACTATCCTCAGGTGCACTCTTTTTTTGTTTTGGAACCTTTTGATTCTTAAATTGCTACGTTACAGTATTCGAGTATTTCAATTCATGGGTATTTCAGGCAGTAGTAACCAGTTTAAGTTCTATGGTATATTTATGATATTTATCGCATAATTACAAAGTGGGGGGACCTAGATAGCTAAGTTGGTTTGGATCTCCAATAACTATGATTTATGATACGTACAACTGTATAGTCAATGGGGTTTATAAACCATCTTATAACTGGGGGGCCCACATTGGTTTCCTGTAGCTGTTCTGTAAAGCCAATCCTTCCCCAGCATATTCAGGGATAAACCTTCAGTCAAATCATGTTAAATCCTAATTTTCAGACATTCTATTTGACATCCCCAGGATTTATCGCGGCTTAAGATGATGTTACCAACATATTCGAATTAAATTGTCAGTAAATCCAACCCCATCATATTCATCAGGTGTTGGTAAATGACCCTTTTTGGTTATTTTGAACATGAACTGGGGAAGTATCCCAGATGGTAAACCCCAATACTGTATTTTTTTTCTTCGTTTTATATCTGGACATTTACCAACCCCTGAAAAAAAACCGTTGATGATGTTCCCATGATCTTTATGGAGGTTTCCTAAAATAGGGTTACCCCTAAATCATCCATTTTAATAGGGTTTTCCATTATAAACAAATATCAATTTTTGGGAACACCATTTTAGGAAACCTCCTCATCGTTTTTGCACTTTTCTGGCCGTCAACATCTTCAACGTCCATGGTACCAGGGTGGAAGTGAGCTATGCCGCCTGGCACGCCAGTGCTTGGCGGCTCTGGCGCAGGATGCGGGGAGACCCAGAAAAACCGACCTTGCACCTGGATGGGGGCTGATTAAATTATAACGACCTCATTGCGACCTCACTGGAATCATGGTTTTTATTCAGGCCAGAACGTCACGTACGGTCACATACATCAAAGATACTTTCTGGTAAATTAACATACTTAGACCCGGAAAATATTCAATGTTTAGTGGAAACTAATCTTCCAACCCCTTATCTGCCAGGGTCTATGCCAATTTACTGGAGGGTAATATTTGAATCATATGGAACATGATGGAACATGGATGTAAATATGGGGGTTTCCTCAAATAGGGGTACCCCAAATTATCCAAAATTAGACCATTCAATATTGAAACCCATGATGACTTGGGGTATCCCCGTTTTAGGAAACCTCCATATATGCAAATCATTGCAAATCCATAATTCTTTATAGGTGTCAAATCTTATTGTGGTAGATAGATATGATATACACCTATAAATGATCCTGGAGTAGATAGAATATGGTGATTTCAAAACATCACCACTAGATTAGGAATATGTTCAAACATCCCATATTCTATCTACTCCAGGATTAAAAATACACACACATATATATATATATATTATATGATAAATATGATGAATATATTATATATGTATATATCATATGTGTATATCATTTGTATATAATGTAAAATCCAAAATGTTCTCGTTTGACTTTTGAACTTTTTAAGTTGTAGGGGTTGAATGGGTCCAGTCCCGTATTTTTTCTCAGGGTATCACAAAAATGGTGAGACACCGACTCGCTAAAAGCCGACAACCAACTGGATTGCCGCTGATCATCCGTTTATTCCCTTATGTGGACCCAGTTCGTCCATTAAACCCCCAAGAAAAAATCCGAAGGAGAGCGTCATTGTATGCCAATTCATGCATCATTTTAGTGACTACTACTCCACTGACCACTATTCAAACAGCATGATAATCTACAGTTGCAGGGTTCTTCAGAGAAATCTCGTGAAATTATATGTTATAAATTGTTATTATAGATCCATTCATTCTACCAACCTTTGGCTCCTCGTGGTCACGTCATGGAGGTCCCCAGGTTCAACGTGACTACTCCAGTGACCCCACCGTCTTCACCGGGATCCCAGGAGGAATCGCAGGTGAGTCAGCCTGCTCTTTGTGCCATCGTTCCTTTGTCGAAAACTCGATGGGGTCCGATGGGCTGGGTCCAGAAATGGAGGATTTTCTTGAATTCATTGTGGGTAAAACAATGGTGAATTCAAACTCCACCATGAATTGAGCTACTAATCGTTAATGGATGTTAATGGTGCTTACAACTCCAATAACTATGGTTATATATGGTTACTAATAATGGTTAATGGTTATTAATGGTGGTTTTTCATGGCTAGTTGATGGTTTACAATAATGATGAATCTGGGTAAAACCATAGATGTTCTTTTCCCATTGTTTGGTTGATTTTCATAGAGGGGTTTGAAGGTTTACTCCTTTAACAGGTTTCTTTGATAATGTTAGGTGGTATACCAAACCGGCCCTTCTATTTTTACCAAAAGGACATTATTGTTGGGTAAAACAATGTCATAACTAATGTTATTTGTGGTTATATATGGTTACTAATAGTGGTTAATGTTTATGAATGGTGGTTAGTTAATGGCTAGTTGATGGTTCTTACAATAATGATGAATCTGGGTAAAACAATGTCAGAAACCACCCATGACTTCCTGGGAATGGTTTGAATATATACCACCTATATATTTATGGCATTGTGGGAAAGCCACTTGCAGTGGAATGGCGGGATTGATTCAAGGGATCACTTACCCGGCCTGGTAAACAAACAGTTTGCTATTGAAAATAGCCATCGAAATAGTGGGTTTACCCATTAATAGCATGGTGGTTTTCCAAGTTTTCTGTATGTTTACCAGGCCGGGTACAAGAAACAGACGTTTTGGAACCATAGGATATGGCTGTGTATTTTGTTCGTTACCAAGTCTGCAAGTCTGGGAGAAAAGAGCAAGATTCTGCAAGACCACCATAGAAAGGGCTGAGTATCTTGCCCTTGTTCTTTGCTTTCACTGAGTATAATAGGATAATATACAGAGTATCATAGGATAATATAGAAAGGGCTGAGTATCACACCAAATGTTCTCACACTGGTATGAACAGATGTTTGCCTCTCAGTTGTTTTATTCGGCTGATTTTGCAGGCAAATGCAAACTCACTGGTCTCCATCACGCGCACAAGGCTTCTGTGTTAACTCCAAGACGAAACCAAATGATAGCCATATTCAAGAGGTTGCACAAACTCTTTTTGTTAGGGTTCCATTGTTGGATGTTTGTTTTCAGAGAGCAAATGTCAGATCCATAGGAACCCCAATCATTCCACACGACATTTAGCCTGTTCTTGGGCTCTTGGCAACCTGGTTGAATGCGAGTTTGAATTGTTATTTACAACCACATTAATGTACCACTCGCATGAACTTATTATGGTTGTACCCACAACCACATTAATGAGTTTAAACAATTGACCCACTGGTTATCGACCGTTTCTTTTCCATATTTCATGTTCCGGGTCAATTGTTTAAACTCAGCCCACAAGTGGGGTTCATCTCTAGTATCCAGTATCCGTTTGATCCGTTTGTTGGATACCCAAATTTGTCCCAATAGGATATGCTCTTATACTAATATATTGTATAATTTACAGAGTATAATAGGAAAATATATAGAGTATAATATACAGAGTGGTTACATAAATATAGGATAATACAACACAATAGGATAAGATACAGAGTATAATATAGCATAGTTGTCATTTTGGTAGGGAAGACTAAACCACTGGAAGGAATGTGGTGTACATTCCCATCATTTTCAGGCCAAATCATGTTGGAAAATATCTGGTTGTTAAAGAAAACCATTGTATCCCCATTATGACCTATTACATTCCCAGCGTCTCCCCACATGAAGCTGTTATATCCCCATTGTACCTAACTAATATTATACTGTAATTATGTTATATTATATCCTATCATAGGGTAAATTATTTGGTTTTATATTACATCACACTATATTTTACTTTATTATATTGTACTGTATTGTTTTTGTATTTGCATTTGTATTGTATTGTATTGTATTACCTTATACTATACTATACTATATTATACTATATTATACTATATTATACTATATTATACTATATTATACCATATTTTACTATATTATACTATATTGTGCTATACTTCACTAGATTACGCTATCCTTTGCTATATTATACTAGATTATACTATGTTATACGATATTATACGATGTTATACTATAAAACAATACTATATATAATTATACTATATTATCCAATATTATACAGGTACTATATTATACTATATTATACTATATTATACTCTGTCTATTGCATTATTCTCTTTATATGTTTTGGTATTCTCTAGATTTGTGTTATATTACATTATGCTATATTATACTATATTATATTGTGCTGTATCGTGTTGTTTTATATTACTATACTATTTTTGAATAATCACATTATATTTTATTTAAATATACCACATGTTCATGCATTATCATATATTACACTATTACTTTGTTAAAAATATACTGAATTGTGGTATGTTATATTGCATTATATTATCTTACACTTCTGTTACAATGTATTGGGTATTTTTTTGTATACTGCTGTATTTGATTCCGAATATCTCCTATCCAATGGTTGAATCCCTAGTCTTGATTGATGCTGCAACCACTTACTTGTGCTAAACGTAGGGAATGAGGGAATGATCCACAGTCACTATCAATAATAATCCCAGCAACCCCCAGCAGCCCATCCATTCCCTACGTAAAACGCACCAGTAAGTGTTTGATCTAGTGTGAGTTACCCGCTGGTAAACTGACATAACTATGGGAAATCACCATTTTCAATGGGTAAATCCACTATAAATCACCATGTTCAATAGCTATTTTGACATAACCAGAGGGTACTAACAGTAAGACAAGGGGACAGAACTCCATGATGAGAACGCCGCTTTTCGAAAAACGCGACGCAGCTCAGGCGTGCGCGGTGCATGATGAGAACGAGGAGGTGCGGTGATGGGAAGAGGGATGGATGGCATAAGTTATGGTTCCCTGAAAATGTCTGTACCCAATAGCTGGATGGTTTGTAAGGAAATATCCGAACATAAAGTAGATGATTTGGGGGTACCCACCATTTTAGGAAGCCTCCATATGGGTCAGAAACGGGTCAGAAATGGGTTAAAGTGGCAAACCAAATATGCCATAAGGCTCCAATGTTGGAGGGTTTGTGCCATACATTACTAATAAGTCGTTTCGCTCATTGAGAATCAACGTTTAGGGTATTTTTGTATGTGTTTGGTTTGCCGACCTCTGAAAGCGCACATCCATCTTTGGGACTAGAGTGATTGCTGGTTTGTGCTTTCAGCAGTATTTGAATGATTCAATTTACCCTCTGGTTATTTAACGTAGCCATGGAAAATGGCCCATTTATAGATGGTTTACCTATTAAATAAAAATGGTGATTTTCCATGGCTATGTAAAATAACCAGATGTAGGTTTCACATAGTTTCTATTGTTGAGAAGGCTATGATCAACCGTAGACATTTTGGATTGGTGGCTCAACCACCAGCCTTCAACTACCACACAGGAACTGATAGCCCACTGAATGGCATGAAATTCAGCACTTGCAGATGGCTGCTGAAAGTTGCAGGTGCCACTGACAAAAACCATATTTATTGAGTGGCTGGGTATACATTCTACATGGCAATTTAAGATGGAAAATGATGATTAGCCATCAAATTTGGGGTAGCCTATTTTCAGACACACCCGTATCATGATTGAATGATCAATGCCTCAATTTCGTCGACTATATAATTGTGCAGTGTGTGAATCACTGCTCGGATACTGCATTACCCTTCAGCGTCTTTTTTTTCATGGCTAGAAATCTAGTAGCAAGGTAAACTCAATAGTACTGTACCATATAAGGCCATATTTTGTGGGGATATTCCCTTACATAGGCCTTACATAGGCCTTATATATGGTAGGTGCCTCCAATTTAGGTTCCTGACATGGCCAGTGATAAACCAAATATATCATAGGCACCATCTGCCATCCCGATCGGCGAAGTGGCACCCCAAGTGGGGAAGTGATTTTGCATTGGTTAGAAACATATTTAATATACCTAAATTTACAACCAACCAACAGAAGGGTATGGGTATGGTACCATTGTTTATTGGTTGTAGGTACCGTTGGCTGTTGGAATAACACAAGTATAAATTGGTTGTTGGCTGATGCCAAACATTGCCAAACTATATAAATGTGGATCACCCATTGATCTGAACGGAAGGTTGGGATCAGCGCGAAAATCCTAGATCTTCAAACGAGCAAACATTTTTGTACTTATGTACGCTTCAGCTAATCGAGCGGAAATCTCAATTCGAGCACTTTGTGGATCCTCGAGCGTTCTTTGCAGACACCTGGTCCCAACACCATTTGGTTCAAAATGGCTGCTATGCTTCGACCTAGTTTTGGAAAACAAACGGGCATATTTCAGATTTGGGGGCCACTTGTTGGAAATTCATTCAAATTCTTACGAAAATCAGGGCGCAACTTCGGGCGCAAATAAGCGCAAACGGGCGCAAATAAGCGCAACCGGGCGCAAAATAAAAAAGTGCTCTTTTTGATCATCACTTCAGCGGTTTCCTTGAGCACATTTTGAACTTGAGCTTCATTTGGAAACCTGATTTGAAAAATGGCTACTTGGATGTGTGTATGCATGGAATGGAAGCGAGCACATTATTTAACCTCGAGCATCTGACCCTTTAGTTCGTACAGAATTTTCTAAAACGAACGTTTCATACCTCGAGCGGAAAATAGTGTATCAATGGAAGAACCAGGATTCTTTGCTATTTCTGACATGACCAAAGAATTGTTGATATCTTTTGCTACCGATCAGGGTTGCTGCCAACACCCCAGATACGGATGATACGCTTGGGGGTAAATTTGCTACATAGAGACTGGGCAAATTCTAACGACCTCACTGATCTCCCTCATTTTTTATGGGGGAATCATCCCAAAATGGCCCAACCTTTTCCGGTTAGTCAAATATGGTCAAATGAATTTAACCCCCGTCTTGTGGTTCGGGATGGAGTCTAACCTGCGATCGCCATAGGTGAGGCTGTGGGCCAGGACGGTTCAGCACAAGTCAATGAAATGAGGAGTTACCCAACAAGTGGATAATGTATACTTGGTGGCTCATCCCACGGCTCGTAAATGGGTTATAACCCCAGTGATTTACATGGGATAAGTAGGGTTAATCCATGTTAATCCACTTATAACCGGGGTTATATCCCACTTACTAAGTGGGATGAGCCACCAAGTACCCAACAAACTTGAGTTCATTTTGAATGGTGATTTGCATGGCTTTACCCAACGTTAGGTCGGATTTTGCAATCTACCCTCTGGTAAACGTTTACATAACTATGGAAAATCACCATTTTTCATGGGTAAATCAACTATAAATGGCCATGTTCAATAGCATTTTGTTTGTTTACCAGAGGGTAACCAACATAGATTTGGGTCTTCGCTGACAAACATGTGGTTGTTTGTCTTGGTTTAATCCAACAAAATATCACTAGGATATCACCAGCTGCAGTGCAATGTTTTTGGCACCAGATTTCAGCATAGTCTGGGGAAGCCTGGCAAGTATGGTGTGTATTTTAATATTGTGACTGGAAATTGTTGGGTAAAAAACAAGAGACCAACAAATGTTAATTAGTAACCGGAGTAGCTTGGTGTACCTAGATGTCCTATTTGTATCTATTTCTTCTTCCTGGAATTTGGAATGTGAAGATCAGGGTTGCAGGGTTGCAAAGACCAGGAAAATTTCACAATAGGATGTCATGATTGTCCGGTGTCCGTGTATTTTTTGGTGGTGATATCTCCGTTCCTGTGGGTGAAATTCGATCTTTTAGGAGTTACTGTCTGTGTATTTTTTTCGAGTTTGCCATGGCAAATAGCGCATTTATAGATGATTGTCCTACGAAAAACTGAGATGTTCTGCTATGTTGAATGACGAGAGGGTACATGATGGTTTTCTTTCTCATTTTCCAAGTTATGCTATAAGTTGTTCTTGGCATTTGTGCCAGACTGGTGAAGGAAGTTTCTCACAGATGCCTCCTGGGCACCATCAGGTTCCGTGGGATGGGAATGGATGGCTGGCTGGCTGGGGGTGATGATGCGACTCAACAAATTGGGCACCCATGGACCCTGAAATGTGGTCACTTGTACGTAGTATTGAACCATCAGTTTTTGGCCCATTCTGGCCCCAAAAATGACGTGTTTCATGTTGATTCTTCATTTTTGATGTTTGTCACTGATGGATATTTGGTAGCAGAACCATCAATTTTGGTGGGGGACGGTATGTTGAGCCAATCCCAGTGCCAGCTTGATGCAAAGGGAATTTGCGATGTTACTGATAGGCAACTCAGGATTGAACAGAATGTCCCTGAATTTGCCAAGTAGGTAAACCCTAAACCTCGAAGTCTGTGTCATTCTGTCTCAAAGAGGCAGCGCCATGGAACATCGCAGCCGTTCAGCTTGAACATCTTTAAGACCTTTAAAACCTTTTTGTATCTCGTGCATCTCCAAGATGGGCTGCAGTGCTGTGAAAGCCGAGATTGCCAAGTGCCCTGAGCACATTCTGAGGGTCGCTGCCGCCCCTGCGCCCCTCTTGCCCGAGTCATCTTGGGACATCACAACCAGCGTTGAGTTGCACCCAGCAGCTCTGGGGTTTCCCCCAACACGTTGTACGCATGAGAGACACCTACATTGCATGGAGCGCTTCCGCGCCAAAGTGGAGCGAGCACCACACCGCTTCATAGATTTGGTGGAGAACTACAGAGCTGTCCTTGACGATCCCAAAGTGATTCAAGAGGATGAATTGGATGAGACGGTCAGTGTTGTTTTCTAGAAATGGAAGAACCATGAAGATCCATCCCGCGCATCCTACAAGATCCAACGTATCTGATGGAAGTTGACGCGACACATGGAAGCAAGCTGGTAATATTCTGATGAGGCCGAGAGCCTTGAATTGCAGTGCATGTGTTCGATGCAAATTCTGTCAACTTCTTTTCTTTTCTAATGGAAGGCTCAACCTTTTCTTTTTGCAGATGTTTCACTTGGGAATTGTGTAAGATGGTAGACCCCACAAGTTCCAACGCAAGTTCCAACGCATCTGATGGAAGTTGACGCGACACATGGCAGCAAGCTGGTAATATTCTGATGAGGCCGAGAGCCTTGAATTGCAGTGCATGTGTTCGATGCAAATTCTGTCAACTTCTTTTCTTTTCTAATGGAAGGCTCAACCTTTTCTTTTTGCAGATGTTCCTTTTTGGACTTGCAAGATGGTAGACCCCACAAGTTCCAACGCAAGTTCCAACGCATCTGATGGAAGTTGACGCGACACATGGCAGCAAGCTGGTAGTATTCTGATGAGGCCTAGAGCCTTGAATTGCAGAGCATGCGTTCGATGCAAGTTCTGTCAACTTCTTGTCTTTTCTAATGGAAGGCTCAACCTTTTCTTTTTGCAGATGTTTCACTTGGGAATTGTGTAAGATGGTAGACCCCACAAGTTCCAACGCCAGTTCCAACGCATCTGATGGAAGTTGACGCGACACATGGCAGCAAGCTGGTAATATTCTGATGAGGCCGAGAGCCTTGAATTGCAGTGCATGTGTTCGATGCAAATTCTGTCAACTTCTTTTCTAATGGAAGGCTCAACCTTTTCTTTTTGCAGATGTTTCACTTGGGAATTGTGTAAGATGGTAGACCCCACAAGTTCCAACGCAAGTTCCAACGCATCTGATGGAAGTTGACGCGACACATGGCAGCAAGCTGGTAGTATTCTGATGAGGCCTAGAGCCTTGAATTGCAGAGCATGTGTTCGATGCAAATTCTGTCAACTTCTTTTCTAATGGAAGGCTCAACCTTTTCTTTTTGCAGATGTTTCACTTGGGAATTGTGTAAGATGGTAGACCCCACAAGTTCCAACGCAAGTTCCAACGCATCTGATGGAAGTTGACGCGACACATGGCAGCAAGCTGGTAATATTCTGATGAGGCCGAGAGCCTTGAATTGCAGTGCATGTGTTCGATGCAAATTCTGTCAACTTCTTTTCTTTTCTAATGGAAGGCTCAACCTTTTCCTTGTGCAGATGTTCCTTTTTGGACTTGCAAGATGGTAGACCCCACAAGTTCCAACGCAAGTTCCAACGCATCTGATGGAAGTTGACGCGACACATGGCAGCAAGCTGGTAGTATTCTGATGAGGCCTAGAGCCTTGAATTGCAGAGCATGCGTTCGATGCAAATTCTGTCAACTTCTTGTCTTTTCTAATGGAAGGCTCAACCTTTTCTTTTTGCAGACGTTTCACTTGGGAATTGTGTAAGATGGTAGACCCCACAAGTTCCAACGCAAGTTCCAACGCATCTGATGGAAGTTGACTCGACACATGGCAGTAAGTTGACCAACAGAATTTGTGCTTGAAACTGTCATCGCCATAGCTTCTTGAAATGCTTTTTTTTCGTGGGCAGATTTTTTTGGATATTTTTTGGGGAGGTGTGTGGATCCGCGTTTTTCATATCAGATCATAGACCTAGCATGACCTATCAGTTACCCTCTGGTAAACTAACATAACTATGGAAAATCACCATTTTTAATAAGTAAACCATCTATAAATGGGCCATTTTCCATGGCTATGTTAAATTACCAAAAATTGTCAATTCCTTTCAATTCAGGCATTTGGTTGATCATCATTTGGCGAATGACTCCGCCTCCGCTGTCGGTCAAGGGGTGATGCCGTGTCCACATTTCACAGTGATCAAGTTATTCAGGTCCTCCCTGAAAGTCAGAGCATGCATTGTGCACACACGCATATATTCTATAGCTATGCAAATTTATGAAGATATACCACATATTAAAGGTTGTGTATGTATATATTTATATAATTACGTATAATATGTGCATGTTTTATATATATATACCATATATATATACATAATATATATATATATATATACATAAATATAATATATATATACATAAATATAATATATATATATACATACATACATACATACATACATACATACATACAATATATATTTATATATATACATAATATTTATATATATATATAGAGAGAGATACACATGTGATACACATCGCGGTACCATTATGTCATTGTTCATGCGGGGACCTCTCGGAATGCCGAGAGCCGGTAACTTGATCACCATCCTTCCGGCTACGGCTTAGTCCATGTCAAGTCAGGATTTTCCCTCCGTCATCGGCCGTCAGGGTAAATTTGATCAGGACCGAACCCTGATCTCCCGAAGCCTATCATCATAGTAAGGGGAATCATCCCCAAGATAGCCCAACATTTCAGGTTAGTGAAATATTACAAGATACTCAGATATGTGGAAATATGTACGTTTACTTCTTCTATGCAGATATCTGTAAAGTTGTGTAAACATACAAGCATAAATTAATTGTACAGGTAGATGCACGTGCAGTTTGGAAGGTTCGGTCCTGCTGCAAGGACATCCGATCAAATTCTTTGGGATTGCGGAGAAAACAAGTGGTGACCCATTGCATTAGCCTGGCATTGTTTAGTCAGTTCTTCCAGACACAGGACCCCAAGATTTTCGACATGTACCCATAACATATAATATGTGTATATACATACAAATACAATGTATAATATTATAATATGATATTTATATATACAATAACATATATATATATATATGTACCATACTCAGGGTACAAGCAACAACTCAAAGAACTTCGAACTTGCTGTAGGGTGCCGGAAGACTCTCAAATCTGTTACTTCAAGACCTTCTGTTGCTATGGGTTTCTCGTGTATGGTATGGATTATACCTAAGCAGAACATCATCTTCTACGCCCAAAAACAATCCTTCACACAGAAAATATTGGTATGAAAATGGTGTATCAGGCTTGCTCCAAGCTATTGCAGGGAGCAACCCCACAGCTGGATGATTTTACAGCAGCTTCACAAGACCTTAGCAGGGACGGTTGATTGGGGAACTTAAATTGAAAATGGCCCAGCTTTTTATCTCAGCTTTGAGATGTCTAATCAGTCTAATCCCCCTAATATTGAGCCCTTAGCCTTAGCATGGTGTTTTATAGGGGATTTACACATGGAACAGGTTCCAAACCAAGGGGATGCAATTCCAAAGCTAGGGATCCATCAGTGAAATCACCCAGTTCCCTGTCGCTACCAAAGCGTGACCATCCCCAGCAGGAATCCCTCTGGTAATTTCCAACAGTTTGCTTTTGAAAATGGCCATTTGTAGTTGATTTACATAGTAAAAAAATGTTGATTTTCCATAGCTATGTTAGTTTACCAGAGGGTAATTAGACATAGAAGATCAGGGTCAAAAAATCTGGAGATGGTGACCTTGCTCATAAGGACCCCTGCCCCTGCCAGTCGAATCTTTTCGACTCAAACAGCCAGGTGGCTAAACAAAAATTGAAGCCAACACATCCCCAAACTGAGACTTGGCTGGTTGGATTCATCTTTTTTGGTAGGATCACAGCTATCTTCCAAGATGACTCGGTGACTCGCTTGATTTCAGGTAGGTTTTTTTAAAGTTGTTTGTCTCATGATTCCACAGGAAACAAAACATGTTTTCTGTTTCCCCAAAGTAACAAAACATGGTACATTCATGTCATAAACGTTAATAAACCATCCCCCAGTCATCACCATAACTATATAGGTGGTGTATATATATATATATATGTAAAAACCATTCCCAGTCATGGGTGGTTTATGACATTGTTTTACCCAGATTAATCATTATTGTAATAACCATCAACTAGCCGTTAACCACCATTAATAACCATTAACCATTATTCATGACCAATATATAACCACTAATACCATAGTTATGACATTGTTTTACCCACATTATATAATAACCATAATGATAGTTATAACCACCATTAACCATTATATAATAGCTATAGTTATTCGAGTTCCCCGCCACGGTTCGAAACCTATAGCTGCCGGGTATGGCGCCGCCAGGCGCCGCTAGTGGTTCAATGCATTTCTTCGTGAGCATGGTGCGAAACATGGCGCCTTTTTCGAAGGCCCCAAGGTGGTCTAGTGGAGATAGTGGTTCAATGCATTTCTTCGTGAGCATGGTGCGAAACATGGCGCCTTTTTCGAAGGCCCCAAGGTGGTCTAGTGGAGATCCCAAAAGCTGGATGCTGACTATTTCCATGGGAAAATCCGAGCTCTAATAGCTGGATGATGTTAAATGGGGGTACCCCTATGACGAAACGGAAAGCTCCATTTTTTCGGGGTTGATCATGTTGGTTGGTACTACCACTGTAACTATGAAAAAAAAATATTCCTTAAATTTTACAGAAATCCCATGTGGAAACCAGTCCAAATCTAAATCCTGAAAAAGTGGGTTACCCTACCCTCTGGTTATTTAACATAGCCATAGGAAATGGCCCATTTATAGAGGTTTACCGTTCTAATAGCATGGTGATTTCCCACGGCTATGTAACAAATTTCCAGATGGTATATGATGATTCACTCAGTTTCTGAGTGGGGCGATCCTCCATGCAGGGCCTTGCTTTTTCAGGGGAAGGGACGGTCTTCAGCACTTTGGCATAGCTTCCCAAAGTCAATCAATGCTTAGCTGGCTGAACCTTGGTTCAAGGTTTGGAATTTTGCAGATGCACCATTTTTGTGGTTATTGCTCCTCCTCATTTTTTGTTTCATGTCCAAGTCAAACCCAAAACCCAAAAGTGACAACCGTAACAGTTTTCTTCTGATTTCCAGGTGAAACTTTCCATTTTCAGGTATGAGATTGTTGTGATTATGATAATGATGATGATGATGATGATGATAATGATGATGATGATGATGCAATGACGATGACGATGACGATGATGATGATGATAATGATAATGATGATGATGATGATGATATGTGGTATATGATTTATGATATATGATATTTGATATGTGATATGTGATATATGAATATATGAATATATGAATATATGAATATATGAATATATGCATATATGAATATATGAATATATGCATATATGAATATAGGCATATATGAATATATATGAATATATATATATATAGATGATATATGATATATGATAGATTATAGATTCTAGATTCTAGATATTTTCATATATCATCATCCCATGTTCCTGGCTACAAATCCCCATTAGCCCAAGCCGCCACTGGAGCGCAACGCGGCTTTCCGCCTGTCCAGAACCGCCTAGGTGGGGGTCGAGACGACAGTGGAGGAGATCGGCAAGCGATGAGACTGGGACGTTGGAGGATTTTATGGTGATTTCATGGAGATTTCATTGGAATTTACATATGGTTGGCGGTTTGGAACATGAACTTATTGAATTTCCATATATTGGGAATAATCATCCCGACTGATTAATATTTTTCAGAGGGTGGCTCAACCACCAACCAGTGAATTTACGGTTCATTTCTAGGTCAATCTTAGATGGGTAGAGACTAATCCTAACTAATTGGTCTTTTGGTATCAACGGGATTATCTACGTTCACCAGCTAAGAATTTATTCTTTTGTAGGGTATCTAAGATTGGCAATGATTGGGAAATGAAATTGGAATTATCCTTTGGTACTGGGAGTTTACAGAGGTAGAGATAGTAATGGGATTGATATACCCTCTGGTAATCTATTACATCTAGCTACGGTGTATAATATATATATATGGATTACCAGCTACATTGATGTAGTAATGGTATACAGCCATCTCTATATAATATATATATATATATTGTATACATAGTAACTATATATATATATATGTATAGAGATGGCCCATTCGCTCGATGATTTATAACCCACAGGTAGCTCCATGATGCACAAAATGATGCGGATCATGCATTTTTTGCTCGGGATCAATTGCTCTTTCTGAGCAGCAGTTGATTGATGGGCATATATGGGCATGGATGATTTTTGGAAACATGACTTGATGTACATTTATCAATGGATTGGTTGAAGGGAACTTTGAAACCGGAAACCCCCATATTTAATGAAACAATCTATGGTTTCCTGTAGATTTTCCCTTAAACAAATCCATTGAATTTAATTACATTTGCCATCTGGTAAATTAACATAGACCCTGAAAATCACCAATTTATAGTGGAAACTAGTCTTCCAACCCCTATTTGGCAGGGTCTATGTTAATTTACTGGAGGGTAGATTTGAGGTTCTAAGGGTTTGAGAGGTATGTCTAGGATTGTTCAGCCAAGGAATTATACTATCCAATGTTTATTCTAATGTGGTTAAAACAATGCCATAAACTATCCCCCAGCCACCATCATTTATATATATATATACAGGTGGTATAAACCATTCCCAGTCATGGATGGTTTATGACATTATTTTACCCACATTATTAGATTTAGCAGCTGCCCAGACGTTTCAGTTGAGTATTTTTTTTTCAGATCCAGCGCATGATTTTCTTCAACGGAGCCTGGCTTGGGTGTGAAATGTCCCTGAAATGGGAGCTGAAGCGATCTCTACAATGTGGGGTCCCCGTTTTCGATAGCTAAGTTGGCTTATAATAATCACTATGGTTTATGATACTTATAACTATAGTTAATGGGGTTTATAAACAATCTTCTGACTGGGGGGGCCCACATTGTAGCTAAACGATTGCCGAAAGAAAACCCTCTGTTTATTGGCGGTTGAATCATCTATCAGCATAGGGGCTCAAAATCTCAGAGATTGCCATGGATTCTTTGGTTCAGCGTGCTGCTAACATGCAGCTTTCATGTACATACGATGGACGATGTCGCAGTGTTCACAAGTGTCTCAATCTTTACAATGTGGGCCAGTTATAAGATGGTTTATAAGCCCCATTAACTATAGTTATAAGTACTGTATCATAAACCATAGTTATTCGAGTTGTAAACCAACTTGGCCATCTAGGGGGCCCCACATTGTTGGGTCAGAGATGGTTTGAAACCTACTGTCTAGTGGAACACTGCAGGAAACCATGGTCCCATCGATGCCACTGATGGTGTGGCGGGTTGATTTTGGGTGTCTGCTGTAATTATACAACCATTAAATGGCACGACATTGACGTTTGCCCAGACATTTCTTCCCAATGCGACTCGTCACTATCTCAGCTGTTGGCGAAAACAGCCAGCAGCAGAGGCAAACACATCGCAGAACTCGTTAAAACGAGCAGCGGCAAGGTGGCACATGCTAATGTTTATGAAGAACAACACGGGAACCTGGAGAATCACCATTGGTGTTTTGCGCGGGCAGCATTGAACATTCATGGAATCACATATGTGTGTGTTGTTTAAATCCGTTTTAGTATGTTTTTGTATGTAATCAGCCATGTTGATAGGGACCTAATCTTGACCCAAAGCTGATCTCCAGAAACCGAATATGTGGTACCATGAATACATCTAGTGATGTTAGACGTGCAATGTTCAGATCCTTTCAATCGATTGTGCAAACATCTCTAAATCATTCTAGATATAGATACATGAACTTCTCATTCCAACTCGTGACCGTGATGGGGTGTGCTACATGATTGGCTCTTTTTTGTCAACCCTCGATTAATCAAAGCTGGTTCATCCTTTAAAAAAAACATGTTGATTTACCACTTCTCAATTGAATGCAATCATATAATTTCATCCGGATATTTGGCGGCCAGGATGCAGTTGGGCGGTTGCTATCATTGTCACCATTGCTATCATGCAGGCCTTTGCCGACGCTGCTCTTCATGGTACGGACGTCATACAGGACGCACTTCTGGCTGGGAGATGTGTGCCTTAGATAAAAAAAGGCATCATTGCTGCCTGGCGTTCGAAACATTTGGAAACATAGCTGTCACTTTTTTAAATGTGGCTATGCATCAAAAGATGTCATGTTCCATCATTTTCATTCATGTTCCATCATTTTCCATCGTGTTCCATCATTTTTGGGGATTCATATCCAATCTCACGTATTTTGGTATGAGAACCCACGGTACCAGGGTTTTGTCCGATGGTTATTCTCTACGCTTCCAGTCCCGATGTCTGGTGGTAAACCAATGTTTCTTGGTACAGTATCTCCATCTGTTGATTTGTGGTTTCTACTGGTAGTGCTACCTTGTTTGAATCTTCTGGGCAGATTAAATCACGATCTCACTGCGACCTCCCTGGAATCTTCTGTTTTTCCCCACCTGCCAGGTGAGGGTTGTTAGATTTTATGTCAGTTGCCTCCTCCTCCTCCTGCTCCTCCTGCTCCTCCTGCTCCTCCTCCTCCTCCTGCTCCTCCTCCTCCTCCTCCGCCTCCTCCTGCCTCGTCCTCGTCGTCCTCGTCCTCGTCGTCCTTGCTCAACTGCGACCCGCGATCCACAGTGTTCTCTGCCGGACCTCAACCACGACCATCCACGCCCAGTGTTCCCTGCCGGACCTCAACCACGACCATCCACGCCCAATGTTCCCTGCCGGACCTCAACCACGACCATCCTCGCCCAGTGTTCCCTGCCGGACCTCAACCACGACCATCCCCGCCCAGTGTTCCCTGCCGGACCTCAACCGCGAGTATCCACGCCAAGTGTTCCCTGCCGGACCTCATGTAGGAAGATATGGGACAAAGAATGTGCAGAAGAAAGTTAGAAAGAATGTCAGAAAGAATGTCAGAAGATATGCCAGAAGATATGCCAGGAGATATGCCAGATAGAATGCCAGATAGAATGCCAGATAGAATGCCAGAAGATTTGCCAGATAGAATGCCAGAAAATATGCCAGAAGATATGCCAGATAGATATGTCAGAAGATATGCCAGAAGATATGCCAGAAGATATGTCAGAATATATGCCAGAAGATATGCCAGATAGAATGCCAGAAGATATGTCAGAAAGAATGCCAGAAGATATGCCAGAAAGAATGCCAGAAGATATGCCAGATAGAATGCCAGAAGATATGCCAGAGATAGAATGCCAGAAGATTTGCCAGATAGAATGCCAAATAGAATGTCAGAAGATATGTCAGATAGAATGCCAGAAGATTTGCCAGTAAGAAAATGTATAAATGTCATGGTGGGGATCACACGAAGTAAAGTAATTTTTTTATAGGGGAATCATCCCAAAAAAAATGACCAAACATGACCTAAATATTACAAGTTACCTAGAATGCCTAGAATATAGTGGAATGTATCTTGGTGGCTCATCCCACGGCTCGTAAATGGGTTATAACCCCAGTTATAAGTGGATCAACCCTACTTATCCCATTTATAACTGGGGTTATAACTCATTTACTAAGTGGGATGAGCCACCAAGTATTCCTATGCATTTGTTGGTCAAACGTTTGTTTGTGTTCAACCCAGGATTTCCTTCTTGGTGATAAACCCTCAGTTGTTGTTCTGGACGCTTTACAGCAACCCTAAACAATCCCAGCACAAGTCATGATTTGTCCTTCGGAGCTTTTAGAAAAGGGCTTTAGAAGGCCTTAATGACAACATGTTATAACATCTAGATAACTTATTTCTATGTTTAGAAAACGAAAATGACCCATTTTCATTAGTTTGTTATTGTTGAATATGTTGACCAGCTGGTGGTTTCAATGAGATTTTCATATCGTTTTCAACCCAGGTCCGGAGCTCGTCAGAGAAAGGTGCGGCGTTTTTGTTGAGAGGTGGTAGAGATGCCCATCCTTTGAATGGTGCTGGATTTCGCAGCCATCCAACGTTGGTACAATGTGGGGCCCCCAAGATCGCCAAGTTGTTGCAAATAACTCCAATAACTATGGTTTATGGTACTTATAACTAAGTTATGGGGGTTTATAAACCAACAAACATCACTGGGGGGCGCCCACATTGTAACTATTCTGACTGGTGGTGACTGGAACAATGGAATCTTATGAATTTCCCATCATATTGGGAATATTTTTATCCCAACTGACGAAGTCATATGTTTCAGAGGGGTAGGTAAACCACCAACCAGTATTGGTAAGGTAACGAATGGATACTAATGGTAACTATCAAAACGTGTTTATTTTATGGGATGACAATAGATTATGATGGGACACATATGGATAAATCACCTACGAACTGGTGCAGGATTTCTTCCATCCACAGTGTGGCTGAAATGCAACTCGCTCTTGTTGAACAATGACATATATTATAATTATGATAGACTACGTAGATTGAAACTAACCTTCTTTTCACTGCGAGTAATCATTGATACGGGTTAATGTATGTTTGTGTTGCGTATTTCATGAATCATTGATACTAATGTTTAGTGATTATTTAGATGATCCTAATCTATCATGGAAATTTCATTCTCAAATTCTCAAGAGTCCAGAAGTATCAATGTTTTTTCAGCTTTGCGATCCAATCTCTAAGCATGTTTTGGGTTCATTTTTACTCCATTTCTACACATTTAAAGCATCCGCAGCATCCGACATGAAAATCTTGGCATCCTGAGGAACGAGTAGAGTAGAGGAACAAGTTGACTCTCCTGATTAGCTGGTTGGTGGTTTGGAATATGATGACTGGGATGATATGGAAATCCCAATCTAAAATGGATGATATGATGACTGGGGGTAGCCCCATGACTTAGGAAAGCTCCATATATCCAGCATTTATATATAACTGGTTGGTGGTTTGGAATATGTTTTTTTTTCCCAATATATTGGGAATATTTGGGAATAAGAATCCCAACTGACTTTCATATTTTTCGAGGTGGTTAAAACTTTCCATAATGGGATAATCCTTCCCATTGACGAACTCATTTTTCCAAGATGGTTAAAACTAAAACCGCCAACCAGCATCAGAGTTACTATCTATATATTATTGTATAGATCATGTTGATGTTATTCGTTGTTTTTGAGTCTTGCCATACACACCAACTACTGTATAACTCTACTATATATATATATATATATGTATTAACAACTATGTATATATATATATATTTATATACATATGTATAGAGAGAGAGAGGGAGACAGAGAGAAAGAGAGTAGCATATGTTTAGTTATTGGTTGTTTTCGGATGCAATTTATGTAGATCAGTTGCATCCTTTCATTACACATATATGACCATTTGCCAAAAATAGTTGACAGAAGTTGACAGTTAAGTTTTGTACTAGTTGTTGATAATTAGTTGTTGATAAATAGATATATATATATATATTTAAAAAAAAAACAGGCAATGACTCGGCCAGGCCCGAGCGGTGCCAGAGCCTGAAGGGTGGTTGTAGGGGCCCGGGGTTTAATGGGGTTTCAGTTACCGGAGATGACAGGAGGCATTCCACGAGTTTCCTTACAATTGAAGGGGTGTTTTCATTGGTGCTTCCTTAGATTCCTTAGACATCAATCAGATGTGTTTCTTTGATTCAATCATATTCATTCAACTTGATGACATCAATGATATCAGTGAAATCTGAACTGGACCCAGTTTATGTATGTTTATGTGTTACCGACAGATGGAATAAAAACACGGATGCCACTGTTCATTTTGATGGTTCTCAGGCTCTTGAGGACTTGGAGTCCGCCAAGGTCTTCATGAAACCTGAGGTCGGCTTCTCACGGGATGCTGCGATGAGGAAACCATCTTGGGAGTATCCTCTAGTAAACTAACATAGCTATTGAAAATGGCCATTTATAATGGGTTTACCCATTAAAAATGGTGATTTTCCATAGTTACGTTCATTTACCAGAGGGTAATTACTTTGGTAATTCTGGTACCATGATGGATTAGTTTTCCTTGTCTCATCCACTGAAAGTATTTGATTTCTTGGGGGATCATATTTCAGAGTGGAGTCCACTGTCTTGGAGCTTTCAATCTGAAAAAGTGCGTGACATTTCAGATTCATGCTCTTGACAGTATTTAACCAGGCAGGTTTGCTCCCAATGCGAGGTTTTTTTTTAAGGCATCAAGGTAAATCGCCACTTTCCCCCTTGTGGCTATCGTTTACCGAAAAAAAACCGGGAGTAATCACCCGGCTGCAATGTTTCACATGTTTTTCCATATCATTCCAACATATTCCAACTATTTCTGGATATATCTGATCATACCCCCATTATGGTTGCTTATAACCACACTCTCCCCATCATCGGGTCCACCTCACTGTGGTACTAAAGGTTCTTGGGTCACTGTTGACAGCATGCTGTGAACTTGGTCATGACAAGATATCTAAGGTTGGCGAAAAAATGGATCCAAAAGATAGGACCTGGATGCTACTCCCTTACCCTGATCCTATTAAACACCCCCCAGAAACTATGGTTTTGTAGGGGATGACATCACATATTTATAGAGGACCATTTAAGATAATTTCAGACCATACAACGATGATGTTTCTATATGGCTGGGGAATGGTGTTGATTTGGATCATGACTTTGCTATCCGATATTCCCGCTGCAAGCAGCGGAACGGTGCAGGAAGAAGCTCAGCTAAAGGCCATCGCCGAGACGATGGCGAGTCCCTTACCGGACGAGGGCGAAGCATGCAGTAGGTATAGGTCAAGCCATTTAAGACCGCGGGGACCGCAGGGTTTAGTTTAGTTTCAGTAATAATTGTTAAATTATTAGTAACAATTTTAGTAGACTATTTGTAACAATATTGTTTACTAAACTTGCTGAGCAATAATTTATATCAACTAATTGTTACTAATAATTTTTACTAATAATTAGTTGTCTTTCAGTATCTATAATATCTAATCTGAATTTTAGTTTCTAATTGTTGGGGTACCTATAATTTTGACCCATATCTACATTGTTCTCTTTCAGGTTTGCTCCACGCAATATTTTTTGCTGCGCAGCCGAGGCACGTGCAACGCCACAGCTGGTGTCATCGGTTGAGGCGATCTTCGAGGCGTTGACATGTTTTGGTTGGGAGGCTCAGTGGATCTCGGACATGGACCAGCCCTTGGGTTGAATCGCAGGGCATGGATGAAGCATGTTGAAACAAAAAACGTGGCTCTTGAAGTAATGTGGTTAAAACAATAATAAACCATCCTCCAAATCACTATAAATGTGGTATAAACCATTCCCAAATGAGTATAGTTTATTGGATGTTCACTAGAACGGAGGGTTAGCGTGTTTTGCTACTGTCATTTTGGGCTCAAGTCTTTGCCCATTTTGATTGTTGGATACTGACGAAATCGTCATAATGCCCATTTGCAATTGGGCGCTCATATTAGGGCTAGTTTCCAGTGTAGGTTCCCCTTCTGTGTATGGCCTGCCATGGTACCTGGATGTCTTTCATGGGATGACTGGATCTAGGGAGGAAGAAGTCACCAATGGGAAGATCAACCCGAAGTATCAGAAGGTCAGTCCGATCCCACGAAGGAAAGTTCAATCTGGAATCCCGTTTGAAGGAATAGCCCATGTGTGGGGATACTCTGTCCTCCACTTTGATTTCCGTTCATGGATAGGCTCCTCATGGTTCAGCACACCAACAGCACCTGGAACCCTGAGCTCCTCAGGAGGGTGGGGATTGTACTTCTTGGATCAGCTGGGGGTGTGGACATGCGGAGATTTTTGGCCATGGGTTGCCAGATGTTTGTTTAGTGCCATCGTGGTTTTGGGAGCAATTTTGATTCTCTACTTGCTATTGGTTATCTGCCGGCCCTGTCAAGCTTTCTGCAAATGTTGCTGCAGACAGACCAGAGCAGTAGCCAAAGAGGTGGGGGAGCTCCTCCCCGAACTTAGACCTGGGGGCACATACGAAAAGCTGGATATCCGTGGGCCTGCCTCTAGCGGGGGCGTCAATTCCGAATTCTACCAACGAGGCGTCAAGGGTCGAGGTTCAGAAAGAAAACCCAATGACGTAGCTGTTGTGGTGAATGACCAAATAGCTCGCTTGAAGGTAGACGGGGATCATTGGGCACGTGTGGATCGATACGGGTTATGGGTTCGTCTCCGTGGAGTGAAGGGTTCCACGTCGAAAGCGCTTCGCCAAACGTTGGAACAGGAGGGGAAAATCCATCTCTGTCGCGAGCAGCGGTGTCCGCTTGAATTGCAACCAACACCCGGTCTACATTGCAAAACTTACGCTTCGGTGGATGCCAATGGGCTGGTGGATTTGGGAGCTTATGCAGGGTGGTCCACCCGCAGGGTGATCGTCTTGATGGGTCGATGGCTACGTAGAATGGTGCGGGGGCTTAGTCTCTGCGTGTACTATCTGACGGGATGGTTCATTCTCAGACAACTCTGAGCAAAGCGGACGCCACCCAGAACCATAGTCGAAGGAGCCGTCGTCAGACCCTTGGATGCGGAATCTGAATCTGAAGTAGAGGTACAAGATGACCCTTGTGAGGCCGTATTAGTCGGTTTGGAACATGGAGGCAAACCGAGAGCATTGGCCACAGACCCATGTGCAGATCGGGCTATCGGAGAGCCGGTCCGGCTCCTGGAGAGGGACAGAGAACTCTCTGACGTCAAAAGGAGATCCTCCGTCAGGCTTTGCGACCATCATCGGCAGCTCTACGTGGCGGCATGTTCAAGCCGAAAATGCAGCGTGTTGGCATGCTACGAACAGGTTGATGGTGCCAAACAGGAGTTCCCCTCTGCAAGCACCACCTGACGGACCTTGGTGGTTGTGCTCGCCCTACCCGCAGGGTTAGCTGGACACATGAGAGAGATAGCTCCATTGCACGATCCGAGGCATCTATGTCCGAAGGAGAATGCCTCACCCCTGCACGAAGAAGCCGCCGGATCACCTCTGACGGTGCTGAACGACTTGGGCCCAGGGCTGCTTCGGCCGATCCTAGTGAATCCCAGAAGAAGATTGAAGGCAAGCTGGAGAAGGGGCCGTGCATGGTGCTCCTCAGACCAAAGTCATTGCAAACCGCGGAGGCCCCACCAAGGTGGACTGCATGGTTGGGGTGCATCGAGGGGTTCGCCGAAGAAGGGCGCAGCCAGGAGCTGCTCGAAGTCCACATCCCTTCCTTGAAGCAAACGTGTGTGATCCACAGAAGGCTGTTGAAAGGGTCCCCTGCAGACAACGGGGCGGGTCGAATTAGTAAGCATTGGGTGCAAAAGTTCCTTCAGCATACCCATGACGAAGAAGTCGGCCAAGGGATATCGGATATCGGTCTTGGTCGCGCGCCTGTCCGAAGACCAAGCAGCGGCCCTGAATGCCTGGGACGGTGAGGTGACGGATGAAGGAGCGAAGCCAAGTAAAGCCTGGCAGGGGAGACTCTACCGGGAGATCCTCCCACATGCTGATGCATATTTGCGTGAAGAAGCTGGGATGTCCGACGACTTTATGACACCGCCAAAGCCGAAAGTCGAGCTGGAAGAGGGTGCGGGACCAGCGATTCCACCCTTCCCAGACCTAGATGATTCAGATCGCCAGGGAAGAATGGAAGCGGCTCGAAGAGCTCTTGACCAGCACATTGAGGGAGAGATAGATTCCGAAGTGTTGCAGACCGTGGCCACTGCCTTCGACCTAGATCATGAGCAACTGGCTCAGTCGATGTATGCGAGGAATCACCGCCTTAGCTACTCGAAGCCAACGGCACCACCAGGATTGGGAGCCGACCAAAGCGAAATGGAGTTTGCAAGCAGACCCGCGACGGCAACTATGCCAGGAGGAGTGACCGTAAAGCCAGCAGTCCCCCGGCCGGCGAATCCACTTCTGCCGAGGAGCTCCTCCTCAATCCCCCCGGTCCAGAGAGGTGGATTGTCGCTCTTTCCCAAGGGGTCAGGCGGTCGAAACAGTCTCGTGAAACCAGCATCGGAGCAGATGCCGGATGGCAGAGCAGGAGCCACGTTCGGAGAAGCCCTCGGAGACAGCACACAAGTCCAAAGCGCGGACCGCATCATTCACGCCATCGACGGTCTGAGAAGAGCACAGGATGACGACAAAAACCTCACGAAAGGGACCTTGAGTTCTATCAAAGAGGCGGAGAAGATGGACGTCTTCCTGGCACGAGGCTGTGGCACCCTGACCGTTGAACTCGCACCGGGAGGGTACGGGAAGGAACTTTTCCACGCGGGGAAAAGGGTGGCAAATCACGCTCGCCATATGCTGCACTTGATCAAATGGCCGGTGCTGATGACCAACAGGGTCCTACTTGGCATCGCTGGTCTGTGGTGGGGTGGCAAAGACACCTATACCTTGCACGCAAGTGACTGCGTTACCGCTCGGTCCGAGCAGTTGGACAGTTGGAATCCGTCCTCCGACAACAAGATCGAAAATCGCATGAGACCACCAGGAGTCTTCAACACTTGGCTCAGATACGCGGAAAACTCAGTTCGCGTGTTTGGATCCTGCTATGGTACAGAGCATATCCAAGAAAGGCTCGATTGTCTCCAAGCCCTGAAGGAGGCCCATGAAGAAGACGAGCATGCCTTCCCAGCTGCCTACTGCATCGAGCTCTTTGAGGAACTTGTCGCGGCTTGGTGCGAAGAACTGCGAGAAAGCAGAAGGAAACTCTGCTCTCTGCTGGGGACCGAAAATCCACGGCTTGAAGACCTGAAGCTGCTAGCTTTGGCGCCGGGAGCGGATGGGCAAGCAAACTTCCAGTTTCCAAGCATATGGGATCTGTGCGACCCGAACGGATATTACCAGACAGTTGTGGTACCCAGGCAGCAAAGGCAAATGTCGAGGCTGCTCCACAAGCAGCTGCACGACCACAACCTCAAGCAGAAGAAGACAGCTGGTCCAGCTGAAGATGAAGAGTCAAGGACAGGGAAAGCCCCAAAGCTTAACCTGAAAGACAAAGAGGCCGATGGATATGCGGGCGGCAGCATGAAATCAGCCTACCCAGCTGGAAAACGGCTTACACAAGGAGAAGCTTCACGGTCCGTGGAGCACGCACCTAAGGATCCCAAGACCAACAAACCTATCTGCTGGGATGCGGCCACACACATGGGATGCACAAGAGGCGACAAGTGCCAGCACGCGCACGAGCCTTTGCCGGGATTGGCCAAACTTGACTACACAGTTTGCCATGCAGGTCATTCGAAGAGGAGGACTCAAAGGTGGGCCGAAAATCGATCCCAAAGAGGTCGACGGAAGGGTCGCTCAGCTGCGAACCCAGGCAGCGGCGGATAAGGCCGACAAGATCCAACCTAGCAAGAAAGCGAAAGTCAAGCCCAAGCCAAAGGCCAAAGCTGGGAAGGAAGCTGAGGGTAAAGCTGAAGAAGACAAGGTTGGGAACACCCAGTGGGTCGCACCTGAAGACTATGATATCCCTCTGACCCATCTCGAGACTGACTTGCAAGAGGCGGTTCAGGGCCCAGATGAGGGCTGGCTGCGAATACCCTCACAACCCACTGAGCAAGAAGCCGCTCCGGCTTGGGATGACCAGAGCCAAGAGGAGCGGGAAAGGCTGAAACGATGGAAGTCGCTGGAGGAGAAAGGGGTTCTGGCGGCCTTGGAGTCGCCCACGGATTATCTCAGGTCCCATGTGATTGCACGCATGATGGCAGCACAAGATGAAGGATATGAACTGGAGCTGAACCGGTGTCTCGAAGATGCGGCAGAACATGGACATCCCGCGCTCTCTAAGGAAGCCGGACGTCAACTTGAGCTCCTCAAGCACGAGCCAAAAGCGGGTCACCAAGCAGATGTCGAATTTACGCCCATCACATGGGACGAGGGTATTGGTCATGGCCTGTTGAACTTTCAAGGAAACTTGTCGCATATCGGCTCAGTCACGGTCCGTGACTACCAGGATCGCTTGAACGCAAAAGACAGCGAGGTCCCACTGCAAGACGGGCAGTTGGAAGAAGAGCGCCAATGCCTGCCTCTTCATGTGGGTGTCGGGTTAGCGTTGGCCGATGATCCATCTGTAGAACTACGAGAGGCCGTAGCCAGAGCCAACCAGTTGAGAAAACACCTCTGGGATGAAGCAGTGGAGGCTCACGCACACCTTGGCGATCCGCCAGCGTGGATACCTGAGGGCGAGCACTTCTTGCGTCAAAACGTCCATGATTGCCTCTATCCTCACCACGAGAAAGACTACCGCGCCTTGCAAACCCTCACAGGATCCATGCTGCAAGGATACACGTTGGCGGTCCTCAGGATTTCCTATTTTGGTCGGTTGGAGGTCGACTTGCTCCACGGAGATGATGCTGGCAATGGGAAGCTAGTTTTCGTTACCATCCACCGGGGGCATATGCGGGGGCATATGCGCCTGCTTCTTCCACAACAGCCCCAGCAGCTGTTGGATCACCTGAGGACTGCAGACAAGGTCACCAGGGAACTTCAGGTTGAACATTGGAGGGTGATCTTGGACCAGAGCAAAGTGGAGGATCAGATGGTTCCAGCCAAGTCCCCCGCCTGCACAAGATGCCAGCAACAGCAGCAAAGGCCTTATCGTGTTGGTGAAGGATTCCCGTTGCCACCGGCTTCATTTGAGTCCTGCTTGCAGGATGATCCACAGGCTCTTCAAAACAGCGGTGTGCCTCTGCGAAAAAGGCTCGCCTTCGCCTATGGGCCAATTGGTCAAGAGGTGTACGCTGGATGGGCAGGATGGACCAAGGGGCTTCAGTACCAGGGGATCCCGTGCGGAGAACCCATTGAATACTATGAGGACCCGATCGAGCAAAAGGGCTTTAAGCCGCAGCATGATACCCGTGACCCGAAGGTCCGAGAACGATTGCTGGGATTAGCTGGTGCTCCACCAGGGCCCGATGTCCCCAACACTTGGCAGCTTGGAGTCGTTTGTACTTCCTTCTGCGACCACCAGCTGAAGAACGGTGGCAGCAGGACCTGGCAACGCCCACAAGGCGACGGCACTCGTCCCTCTGAAGTTCAAGGAAATGAAGACGCAGAGTTCGCAGCCGAACTTTGTACGGTTCTGGCGGACAACGGAAGAGTCTTCGCATTGGAGAGTAGCGCGCCGTCGGGCCGCTACCCCAAGATATGGGACCTGCCTTGTATGCAGAGGCTCCGCCGCCGCACCGGCGCAAAAATTGTCTCTATGGCTATGTGCGCTTGGGGTCTGGGACCGCCTGAGACTGAGGAGGGCCTGTTTCATCGCAAGCATTCTTGGTGGCTGGTCTCCCCAGAACTCTACCCATGGGCCTTGTTATTCCTTGGTAGGCAGTGCCCAGGAGTCGGCCCGACTCACCAGCACGCACCCTTGAGGGACCCAGTCCAATTCCTCAAGTACCTCTCACTCGACTGGCACAGCAATACGCACCAGCTTTGTGTGCAGCCTGGGGTCTGGTAGTCCGAGCAGCTTTTGAAGAATGGAGCTGGACAACATATCTGCAAGAGCACAGCGTGCTCAAAGCCCTAGAGAAATGTTGGACCGAACTGGACGCACCCCCTTGGCCGGCTGATCCAGCCAATACGTTGGAGCGAACCCTTGGCCAACATTTGGCACCGGTGGTTGCTGGCCAAGCGGATGGACCAGGCCTCCCACATGGCTACACCTGTTCAGGATGCGAACTCCAACAGATGGTCTACCCTTGTACGTTTTGTGGGGGGGAGGGGTCTGTTTCCGATCCCGAAAAGCAAGCTGAGGGGCAGGGCACAAGGGCAGGCATCGTCGACGACGCCAATGGCCAAAGCACTGCTGAGAAATACTTGGAGGTATGCCAGAGTGCTTACAGCAAGGAGGCAGTGAGAAAAGCCACAGAGGCAGGAAATGCGTTGTTGAGGGCCGCCGGCTCGGTGCCAAGAGCAGCTGAATTAGTCAACAAAGCGAGGCTGAGGAAGTATGGGGAACACTTCCAGAAGGCAAAGGAAGGAGCATTGAAAGGGCTCAGCCCCCTACACAAGCAATACTTGAAAGACTGTGTGCTCAAGGGCGTGCCCAGCCGAGCTAAGAGTACCCCCAAGAGAGAGAAGGCCCGAAACCACGGCTCCGTCAGGGGGCACGAGGAAGAGATGCTGCAGAAGGCATGGAAAGACGCATCTTATGGGGCGGTACTTCTGTGTTCCACAGAGACCGAGGACCAAGAAGAAAATCGGCAAATCGACCAGATACTGACCGAGAGCAAGGTGGCCGAGAGCCCTCTCGGCCGAGTGCCCAAGCAAACCCCCGACAGAACCATCTCAGCGGAAGGTCGTCCCATCAACGATATGCGAGCCAGGAATGCTTCGGGCTCCAAATACGACCACCCACCCGCCGCTCAGCCTAGGCACAGAGCAGTGGTCAGGCAAAGCCTTTGGTGGAGGGTGCGACCCCCGAAGGTTCCACAGAGGTGTGCGAAACGCGATGTGCCAAGGGCTTTCAAGTGGCACTTCCTCAAGCCGGGCGATGTCCCTGAATTCTGCACGAGGATTCTAGGTGTGCTGATCCTGAGTCTGGTGATGGTGTTCGGTTGGGTAGGAGCGCCAGGGGAGTTCGTGATATGGGCCACCGCAGCCCAAAAGCACCACGGGTCGTTCCGACCATGCCATCCTCAATTCAACGATGTGGTTCCCTACACCAGCCGATGGCTGATGGATGACGGCGTGGGGGTAGAGCCACTAGTGGGGAATAGGATCCAGAGATCCCTGTCAGCAATGGATGCAGCTATGGTATCAGTCTGGGGCCCTGGAGCCATCAATCTCGACAAGCTCGCCGAAGAAGGCACCCCGGCAAAATCCCAGCTCCTGTGGGGCCTCCACCTAGACTTTGAAGAACAGGTTGTGGTCCTCCCGGAACCGAAGCGAATAAAGGCGAAGTATCTCCTAAGAGAGCCTCAGCTTCAAAGGGGGTGCCAACGAGTTCGTACCAAGCTGCTCCGAGAACTGGCAGGGACAGCGCAGTATTGGGCCGTCTCCGCCCCGGAGATTGCACCCTATCTACCAGTCTTTTACAGGCTCCTGCAGCAGGAAGTAGGCGATCATGAATGGGTGAAACCCAGGGGCTCCGAGAGTGAGCTAGAGGCTGCCTGGGCTGAGTTCTGGGATGCGCTCGATTGGGTTCGCCTCCAGATGGAAAAGCCTTGGGGAACCAGTTTCAGAGCAGCTTTCGGCAAGCTCCTGCCGTTAAGGGAAAGGCTCGCACTCCCTGGCATGGCCGCTTCGGCCCGATTCGTTGGAGGAGATGCCACGCTAACCAGGCTCGGAAGCACTGATTGGAAGGATAGATGCTACCACATGGCGGACAGCAGCAGATACGTCAGGGCCGTGAGCGAAGTCGTAGGGGGCGGAGATCACTTGGAGATCATCGGAGTGATGGAGCTTCTGACGTTCATTGTCCTGGCAGCGGCGCGGAAGGAAACCTGGCAGGGGCAACTGATCCTTTATGTGACTGACAACATGAATGTCAAAGCATGGTTACGTACCAGGCGCGCTTCAAACAGATACGTGAGGGCGCTCTTGCTGCTGCTCCAGCGGCTCGAAGCGGAGAATAGCTTCACTGTCGATGGAGCGTACGTCCGTACCTACCACAATACTCTCAACGACTGGCTGACAAGGGAGGATGAAGACAAGGTCCATGCGGAAATGGAAAGCAGTGGCTGGACCCGCCTCGAGCTCAATGAGGACTGGGAAGGACTCCTGCGAGAAGCCATGCGCCCCACGTTGAAGCTACCAGGGGAGAAGGGCCCGAGTGCAGCTTTAGCCATTCAGCTGGCCAACGAACAGCAAACCGTGCATGCCTTCCCCGCCAAGATCGAACCAAAGCCATTCAAAGGGGGACTCCACCAAATCCGGCTAGGGTCGGAACTACTGACGTTCGAGCTGGGGTGGGCCAAGGGCGGAGGATCGATCGCAAGCCAGGCGCAAGCTGACTGGATCGTCTGTGTTCTCACTCAAGACCCAAAAGGGCGGGAGGCAGACATCCTTCTAAAAACCCTCGCCAGAACTGATTGGAGAGGACGACTTATCGTTGACCAGCCCAGGGAGCTCTCTGAAACCAGCCGAAATCGCCTGATGCAGCTTCAGGTTCAATGGGGTCAGGCACAAGTGGTCGACTATCAGACTTCACACCACGGCAGCTTCTTTGCCAGGGCCAGAAGACTTTGGCTTTTTGGAGGAACGGCCGACGAAAAGGAGAGAGTTCAAGCATGGCGAGTTGCACAAGTCAACGAGTGTCAGATGTTACCTCTGCGATCCGCAGAGGAGTCAGGTAAGGGATTATGCCCGCCCGACTACCTTTTCACGAGAGAACCAAACCTCATCACCACCGGAGACAAGTGGCTTCCAAAACCAGTCGGCCACTTGGTTGACGTGCGCGCCGGCAGCAGGCACCTGGTCCATAGCACACGGGGCCCAGCTTGCGGACCTAGGCTCACAGGTGAGCGTCTCAAGATCCCAGGAGGCACCCTGTTGGAAGATGGGACGGGTCTGGTCCGTCCTCTCCTCCCAGAAGAGGTGTGGGAAATGCAAGGGGGCCTCGCAGAGGATTGGCGTTCCGCCGACTCGAAGAGAAAGGATCGCATGATAGCAGCTGCAGTCCGGGAGCCAGGCTGGCAAGTGGCTATGAGTCTCATGCAGGCTCTGACTGGAACCGATGGGAAGGCAGGAGTCCTGGACCCCGATGAGATCCAAGCCCACGAGCAACTAGAGGTCTGGCTGCGAGCGTGGGGGAGGAACCCGAAGGCTCCCTCTTCCGAGCTTTTCCTTACTTCGTGGAAAGAGCCACGTGTGGCAGTGGCACCCACTCATGAGTTCGTGGGAGCGACAACCCAGGCGAAAGCAGGCGGAGGCAAACGCACCACCGTGAAGCCAGCACTCAGTGAAGTGGAGAGGCTGGTCCAGCCCGCATCCAAAAGAGGCGGGACTACTGGGACCCCCCGCCCCCGAGGAGGGAGCACAGCGGAGCTTGACCAGGTAGCCATGGAAGCTGTCTTGGCCAAACTGGCTGATTCAACTCGCAGGGTCTATGCATCAGGCTGGAAGCAATGGGCGTTGTACAATGCCAGCTCGGGCACTCACCCGTTCCTTGACGGAGAAGAGCGCTCCGCTCGGACTGAAGACGAGCAGAGGTTGATTCGGTTTGTAGTATTTCTACATCAAGTCATGGGAAGGTCCATAGGTGGGGTCAGACAAAGGTTGTCAGCCATTCGTTATGCACATGTTGCGGCAGGATACCCTGATCCACTGGTCGGGCAACCTCGGTTGTGGGCAGCGGTTGCGGGTCTACAACGTTGGGAAGGCGCCCCAAAACGAAAGCTCCCTGTTACCCCCAACATGTTGCGATGGTTGGTCCTGCACTTGAAAAGTAGCGGTTTATCAGTTGTCGATCAAACCATGATCAAAGGAGCCCTTCTTACAGGTTGGTTTTTCATGATGCGGGCCAGTGAACTCTTGCCCAGTATCAATGGAGAAGACCCCATGAATAGGGCGCTCCGCCCAGCTGATGCTGCTTTCTTTTCGCATGGGCAGCCTACCATAGGCGCCAAGGCCGATGAAGTCGTAGTGCAGATTAGATCTTCAAAAACCGATCAGTATGGTAGGGGCCAAACACGGTCACACCACCGCTCCGGTGGAGATCTCTGCCCTGTTGAAGCCTTAGCCGCGCTACAGGTCCTACAGCCCCATCGGTGGCGCAGCCCTGAAGACGAGGCGCCTTTGTTCCGCTATGAAGACGGGACGGGGCTTGACAGAGAGGGCATCACCCATTTCATCAAGATAGCTGCATTGGCCGCCGGGTTTCCTGGCGAACTCGCTGGTTCACACTCACTACGTAAGGGGGGAGCCATTGCATTTTTCGCAAGTACTGGGGACTTAGAAAGGCTTAAGAGGTACGGTGGTTGGTCATCCGATGCTGTTCATGCTTACCTTTATGAAGATCATACCGCTCAGAAAGGGATTTCAGAAGGGATGTTGGGTACCAGCCTCATTACACTCCCCAGCCAAAAAGACCCCGGGGTCCGTAGGCATCCAGCGGTTGTTCCAACTGAACCCCAAGAGTCCTATCCTGGTTTATTGGGGGTCCCTCAAGATGAGTTATTCCATAACAGCCATGGAGGATCAAACCCTTTTAGCAGCCCAGTTGCCACGAAGCGAACATCCAGAGCTCCTCGAGGCTCAAACACCAATCGTGCATTTTCGTGGGCACCAGATCGTAAGGTATCGTTTGCAGTGAAGGCTGGTGCTATGGATGCTACTGATGAAAGTGCCGATGGGGGACGAAAGCCAGCAGCTCCAGATCGAGCCAATGCAGCAAACCTCTTTGTAGCAGCTCACCCAGGACTAGATCTTTATCAATTCCTGGGTGTTCCACCCGGTGCGACTCCAGCTCAGGTGCTCACCGCATATCGTCGCAGGTCCCGTGAGACTCATCCAGACCGCTTTGCAACTGCTGGGGAAGATGTCCAGAAAGCCAAAGGAGAGGAGTTTAAGATGTTGGGAATGGTCCGAGAGATCCTCTTGGATCCACTGATGGCCACTCAATACATGAGGTGGAGACAAGAGCAAATTGCTGCAAAGCATGGGCGAGGCCGTTCCCCAGTTGTTCCAGCTGGTGTCTATGCCAAGCAAGCTTCATCATTCCAACAAGCCAGATCAAGTTTTGATCGGTCCTCCACTCCTGCTGGCGCAGGAGCCAGCAGCTCGGGAGGAGCAGGCCGGGAGGTGCTTCGTAAACCGCCCCCCCCTTCACAGGGATATCCTGGAGGAGGAGCGCAAGGAGGACCGCCCCCAGCCAAAGCCCCTCCTGCTCCAGCAGGGACCGCGCAAAAGCCAAGGAAACCTCCACCGCCCGCGAATCCGCCTACTCCGAGCTCAAGTGCGAAGCCAAGGAAAGCACCGCCACCAAGAAATGATGATGGGAGGCCCAGAGGACCTACCACCCCACCAATGCAAAAAATTGCAAAAAATGGCACCCACGCAAGCTATTCCAAAGGGAGCACCGCCAACACCGGCCAAGCATTTCCCCAGGGCGACCCAACCATACACTGGAGGGGGCATGGTGGACGATTTGCGAGTTCCTCGCATCGCACTGGCAGATGCAGGGGTGAAACGATCAGACGCTCCGTCTGAGTCTTGGTGGTCAGAGACGTCATCCAGATATAGGGCCCCTTCGAGCTGGTTGGAGCCCGGGTCTGAGCCTTGGGTCGAAGATGACCTTCCACCGGAGAGCACCGTCCCAGACAACGAGGATGACTATGTGTATGTTGAGGTGGAAGCTGAAGACGATGACATGGACATCCTCCAAGACCACCAATTCGATGAAGATGATTGGGACGAGCCGGCATGGGAAGAGCTCCCTGAGGAGGGGACCGGGTCTGAGCAAGTCTTCCAAACCTTCGATCAAGCCGTGATGCAAGGACTGCTCCAGTTCATGGATTTCGTGAACAGAGGACGGGCCAAGATGCTGATTGAAGGTGCTCCACCTATGACTTCTGTCCCAAAAGAGGTCCGGGAGGCATGTTTGGGAGACCATCCGGGGCTTCTAAAAATGCATCCCAGCGCAAAAGCATGGCTAATGGCAGGGACGAAAGGTGTCGAATTCAAGAAGCCACCACCTCCTAAGCCTCCCATGCTTTCGGCTCCCCCAAAGGTGGCTCCGCCGCCACTTCCAAAGCCAGCTCATCCAGAACAGAGCCAAAGGAGCCGCCGAAAGCCCTAGCCCCCAAACCAGTTCCTCCAGTGCTGATGCAGAAGACACCAGCACCAAAGAAGCCCCCTCCGCCACTGCCAGCAGCCAACTATGCCATGCCGGCAAGAGCTATGGGACTCGGTTCAGGCGCAACAGCATCATCTTCTGAGGGCGCTCCGCCCACTGAGGTGAACCACTTTGGGTTTGACGAGTCTGAAGTCGACTATGGTGATGACGATGATCGAACCCCTGAGGAGAAGGCAGAAGATGAGGAGCTGCTCGAGAAGACCAAGACGAAAGTGGAAGCTTTCCTGCGAGCACCCCCAGAGATGAGGAAGACGCTTCGCTCCCAAGCATGGAAGCGGTGCAAGAGCAAACTGGAGGAGCTCAACTTTGAGTTCAGCACTCGTCCACTGCCCGAAATGCACCCAGGCAAATTCGAGAAGTATCTCAAGGATGGCTTCACCTATGCGGAGGCCAAACAACGCCAAAAGGGCCGGCAAGGGGCCGCCCGACATCAGCGAGCCTTGGCTGAAATGGAGGGTGCCTCCTTTGAGGATTTCCCGAAATCCTGGTCACATGGGTATTCCAAGCAAGTCCTGAAGCCGGGTTTCCTCGAAGAGAAGAACAAGGAGCGGGCCCGCCGAAAAGCTACAAAGGCCAACTATCGATCCGATAGATCACGCAGCACTCCACCACCTCGCCAGTCAGCTGCTCCAGCTGCTGCATCCAACCAGGCTGAAGCTGAAAGCACGGCCAACTGGGAAGCAGGAAGTCAATGGCACGACTGGCAAGCGAGACGCAGCAGTGAGTGGCAACGGCATCAACCAGATGTCACACAACGGAGAGATGCAAATGCCGCAGACGATGACAACTGGGGCAACTGGACCAGAGATGGGCAACGAGGCAGCAACCAAGATGGCTGGTCCAGCTATGACTATGGAAACCATCAGGATCGACAGTGGAACCAGTGAGACTTTGCCGTGGCAATTCTGCATTCATCCGTGTTCCATGGAGGCTTCAACGTACAGGTTGCCTACTGAGAGCCGGGGAATGTCTGAGGCAGCCTTGATTCTTTGTTTCACGGTCGATACCATGTGGGTTTCTTTTGCATGTCCATTGTAGATTTTTATTTGGCGGATGCCCATGCCTATTTCGGGGGGATATGCCGCTGACAGAATGTCGGCTGGCAAGTCTCTCTGGGTGAGTGGTTTGTACAGAGACTGCACCACTCGTCACAGACAAAAATAGGAGTCGTGAGCGCTCCGCTTGTTTTGGTAGCATGTCTCTAGCTAACTTGGATGTTCACTAGAACGGAGGGTTAGCGTGTTTTGCTACTGTCATTTTTGGGCTCAAGTCTTTGCCCATTTTGATTGTTGGCCCTCCCACCCACCCGGGGGGATATGCCGCTGACAGAATGTCGGCTGGCAAGTCTCTCTGGGTGAGTGGTTTGTACAGAGACTGCACCACTCGTCACAGACAAAAATAGGAGTCGTGAGCGCTCCGCTTGTTTTGGTAGCATGTCTCTAGCTAACCGTGTTTGGTCCTACCAAAGCAAGGAGGCAACCGCTTGTAGATCGATTGTCATGTTCCCCAGCATGATCTGAATCTGCAAACAACCATGTTTTGCAGGCCTCAGGTGGATCCCCAACGAAACCAACCATTGTACGATCAAGGGTTGTGTGTATGTAACACATTAATCGATGAAGACTTTTGTCGCAATCAGGTGACCATTTTGTAACCCTACTTGCTAAACCCTGAGTAGCACGGAGAAGATCAAACCTAGCCATTCGTGCTGCGAACAACACTTTCATCAACACACGTGATGCTATGGGCTGGAGTTCCCCCCGAGCTTCTGCTTCGTCCATGATGGGACGTGCAATTTTGTCATCTGGGAAAGGAGTTGAAACTTTCTTGAACTTCACATTTGGTCCTGCAAGTTCAACGTAGCGGTCAAGACATTGTTGTAAAAATTGTCGCATGTCATACTCGACCGTGTTGACATTCTTTGTCATGCACTTGGATTTATGTTGCTCAAGTTCATCAAGAAAAGTAAATCCTTGTGCCCTAGCCGCTTTCTTTGCTCCCGATTTATCTCTTATCTTCTTAGCTGCTGCCAAAACTTTTGAGGGTTCTTTGATAGATTTGTCCACGAAGTAGGTTGATCCCGTCCACCAAAATGGAAGTCCAGTTGGGTTTTGAGATTCCATATCATGAACATATTCTTTGGGTTCATCTTGGGTTCGACAAGGTTCACACACGGTTAGCCGGTGCGTTCCCGCCCGGAAGGATGCATCGTCCTTCGGCTTGTCCTGGAACTTCTTGCGAGGTTGCAGGTGATGATGAACACAGACTCCAAGCTCTGGCATGTGCTCCCAGTAGTCCTTTGTTCGGCGGGCCGGACTGGCTGGCTTACTAGAAGGATCTGGGATGCTAGCATCGAAGACATGAGCAAAAGGATGAGCACTTACATCAAGCTTGACATTCTGTCTGAATACATGTTCGCATCCAAGATATCTGCCGGCATCTTCAGGAGTGTCCATGTCGATTTGAGAAGAAATCAACTTCCACCCTTCGTCAATGTTTTTGGAAGGTCCTGACATCTTGAAGTCATCAACATATACTCCAAGCAACAATTTCAATTTCGGATGCCAAAACATTGAAGGCCAACATTCAGGGTAGAGTGGGTGAAATCCGACTGCATAAAGTGCTTTCTCACAATGACGTTGCCATAGACCCCCCGAATCAGGGTGACCATACAGTGCCAAAATAAGAAGAACAACCGGGTCTTTAAACACACCAATCCATTCCTTCGGCCAACGGTTTCTTGGTAATCTTATTCAAGTTAAAATTCCTTGCATCAACGCTTGGGTGTACGCTTGCTTACCATCACCTTGTGATGTCCGGTTCCCCGGCATGGAGCCATAAGCATCCAATGCTTTCCCTGCCTCCATGTTGGCCGGTGAACTTCCGAGCTCCGCGAACAAGGCAACATCAGCCGCCTCGTCCTTGACGTTGTTCCCTTGGAAAACGGTGCGACCCTTAAACTTGCGCATGGGGTCACCCTGCGGTAGCTCGCTTCCCTTCTCGACACAAATCTCGAAGATCTTGCCTACATGAACTTTGGTCTTGTTCTTGATGGCTTCCCTTGAAACATCATCCCATTCCCTAACAGTGGAATAGTCCCATGCACCCTTACTAGTAAGGTTATTCCATTCCTTATCGAGTGCAGCCTGGGCAGCCGGAGTATTGTTAATCTCCTTCTGTCCAACGGGTCTTGCCACAAGTGCATTGGAAAAATGAAAGCACATGAGCTCTGATTGATCCTTAAGCTTGTCTCTGTGGCAATGGTTTCCACCATGCGAGCCCCCCGGATTGTAGGTGACTGGCATTGCGGGAATGAAATCATCTGATGGTTCGGCATTCTTGGATTCTTTGACAGCTGAAGTGGCAAAACGGTCTATAACTTCTATAACCCTGTTGTACTTATGTTCTTTGGCAACCGCAGCGTCATGCTTTTCAGCTGCCTCTTTCAACAAGGCTTCACGTTTAGCCCTTTCTCTAGCCGCTTTAGAGGCCCCCCGCCAAAGAAATGTTGGAATGTCCTTTGGTTTGGAGGAACCTTTATATCGTCTTCCCATAAAACCACTAGCATCGTAGTATGAAGGGTCATCCTTTGAGATAAATTCTGATTTTCCAGTCTTGGGGTCAATCACTTCGATGTCATCAGACTCAAGTCCAGCTTCACGCATCAACTGTTCAAATTCCTCTTCGCCCTCCACCGGTCCTGGCTCAACGGCTTTCCTTGGGGCAACCAAGTCTTCAATTGTTTGGGCGTCCATCTTCTTCGGATCTGGTGGAGCATCAAGGCTAAGAGATTCGTACAAACCTTCCCTAATGGCCTTATACCTACCTTTCAAAGGGTAAACAAACGGTCCATCAGGTACAGTGAGTTGGTTGACACGTACAACTTGAACTGATTCGTTGAATTCCTTTTCCATGAGGTCCTTCAATGATGCTACAAGAAATTCATTTCTCCAAACGAAACCTGGTTGCATGGCATATCCCAAAAAGACACCTGGATTTGAAGTTGGGTCAAAACGCAGATCTTTCTTGGGTTTAAGTTTCGGACCAGTCCAAAAGTCAATGCGAGCCCCAAAAGGAATGTTGGGTCCCTTGAACTTCTCCCCAAAACGAAGCTCCCACGGAGATAAGATTTCAGGGTGGTCCTGGATGTTGCGTGCCATACACCAGTGTCGTGCAGCATAACTCCAATAAGAATGGTGAAGCCCTGCCTGTTCAAGGTTTACTCTAGTCCCTTCAAGTACGGACCTGAGATTCCTCTCGGCGACTGCGTTCGACTTTGAGACATAAGCAACACTAGTGTTCTGCCTCCACCCAACTTCCCGACAAGCGAGCTTGATGGATGGCGCTGCATCGGAATAAAACACTCCGACTTCTTCACCAGGTGCAATGAAATGCCTAAAAGCTAAAACACAATCCTTGGCATGACTTCTAGCTGAAGGATAAATCCAACGAAAATTCGTAGCGACATCTTTCATGACCATAGCAACTCTATCACCATCGATTGACTGCTCGTTGGCATCCCTAGTCACAAGATGGTCCCCAGTGATGTGATCCCCAAACTTGTTGGATTCCACAGTCAGAGATTCCCCTTTGCTACGTTTGGTAGGTTTGTACATCTTTGCACATTTGCATGTTTCACAAAAAGGATTCTTTGGGGTATGTGTCATCATGTGCCTAAGGGTCCTGGCCTCTTCTCGAAGTGCAGCTTCACCGCGATCAATTGGTTGAGGTTCAGGCAGTTGAAGTCGACCGTCAACTGGTTCTTCAGGAGCTTCGGCTTCATCTTCCGAACCCACACCACCCTCAGGTGTCATGGCTGCTGGAGGTCCTGGCGCAAGTTCATGAGGGAAGAACTCCTCGAGACTATCGTCACCACGTCCAGGGATTTCATCGTCATCTGCGATGGAAGCCTCATAAGGTTCTTCGACCTCTTCGACTTCGTCCTCGGACTCAGTGCCGACAGCGGACATGCGAGACCTTCGAACAGGTGAGATGATAGGCTTGCCGTTCCCGGCAGCGGAGTCCCATGAAAACGGAATCCCTACTGCAGCGGGTACCTGGCCATCTCTTGATGGTAGATAAGGAACAAAATCTTTAACTTCAAGTTTGATCTTAGTTCCATCTTTCTTCTTGAAATATGGGCGACTAAAGCTTTTCCAAACAAAATCCCATCCATCTTGAATACATCTCATCCCTACCGATATTACAGCCGGGGTATCGGGAAGAACATATGGGTGAACTTCTTTGTCGATGCAATCAATATGAACAGAAGCTTGTTGGTCAGCTGATTGAGAACCATTTGCAGTGATTAATTCAAGGGGTTCATGAGAGTGATACACAATGTCATCGGGAATCATCTTGCTGCAAACTAAGTCCTGGGCACTACCGGTGTCAGCGATCCATGCAATTTCAGCGGATGCGTTACGCTGCTGGGAGGGCATATGACCTGGCAATGCATTCAAATCGGAACGGATGCAGTGGCGACAGCCGATATCACTGTCACACTCAAAGTTGCACTTGCAAAGTTTACCATGCAACTCCCGAAAGACAGCTGATTGCAACATCTGTGCTGCAAGTATTGCATCACTTTCTCGTGCTTCGATCGTATCTTTACGAGTACGATCGTTCTTGGTGATGCGAACTGGATTGAAAGTTCGTTGTTTGGCTTGGCACGGATACAAATTACAATCTTGCTCGATGGGAACTTCGAAGGTTTCATCGTTGCCCCCAAATGAAACAGTGCGATTGGGTGTAGCTGGCATGGCAAAATGCTGGTTGAAACAATGCGGAGAGGCGATGCCTTCCGGCATGCGATGAGTGCTGGTCGAAGAGTTAACGACTGCGACCATCATCAGAGCGCGCATCAGGCAAACTGCAGCTGAGCCAGAGGAAGATGGTTTTCCCCCTTTGTCCTTGAGACTCTGTGAGCCCCTCGAGGAATTGGAACCTCGACTTGACGATCTGGAGCGATCGCCCTTCTTCTTGTTCTTCTTCTTCTTTTTCTGGCTCTTTCCACGCTTGTCATCTTTTGTAGATGCAGCTGCAGGCTTTGGTGGGTGTTGGAAAGCACAGCCATTACCTCGTTGACACTTACCTGCCTTCCAAAACTTACATACCTGGTTCCTAGATCCTGGAGACAAAGACCGACCATTGCCCCTTGACTTGGACCTGGACTTGCCTTTCTTACCTCCGCCTTTTCCTTTGTCTGCCTTTTCATGTCGGTATCGGCAATCCTTTCCCCTGGTACACTTGCCAGCCTGGAAGCCATAGCAAATGCCAGTGGGCTTTCCCGCGGATGGCGGCCTCGTGGGTGCTGGCGTTGCATCTCTTTTGCCTGAAACGGACTTCTTGGTAGCCTGTCGCATCTTCTCCAGACGTCTCCTCTCAAGGTAGTCCCTCGCAGCTTTCATGAGAAAATCATAAGAGCGGTTGGGTTCCCCCTCCGGTGTGCGATCATACACAGCCAGATCATGAGAGAGAGGCTTGAAGTTCTTGATGGCGTTGTGAAAGTAGGCTTGCTTCCACATCATGTCAGGCTCGGAAGTCATTCCAGCGATCACAGCGTCCCATCGGGTGATGAAACCTCTGAGATCATCATTGACTAAGGTAACAGCCATGAGGTCCTCAATGTCGTACACTGCACCATGCTTTCTACTTGTACTGAAGTGTTTATGAATCATGAGCAATGCTTGACGTCCCCTAGCTGGTGTCCCTGACTTGGCTTGTTCTTCTTTAAAGATGTCAAGTTGCCGTGCAAAGTCCCCTTCGCAGATGTTGGTGAGCGAAGACATGAGCTTTGCGTCCAGGGTCACGAATTTACCTGAGTCCTTCAAGGCATCGACAGACTGATCTGTCCTGAACACTTCTTCTACCCATTGAAAAGCTAGGTCGGGTTTAGCAGAAGCAGCAATTATGGCATCCCTTACTCGGATTCTCCAATTCCTATAATTTTCGGGTGGAGGGAACTTAGGAACTAGGATCCTATCAGACTCTTTGGCCTTAGTATCAGTAGTCCTAGAACGCTCCAAGGCCCTTTTGACCTTCCGTGCAAAGGAACTCTCAGAATCCGAACTTGACGTCGTAGGGGATGTTGATGATGAAGGTGAAGATGAAGGATCTCTCCGACGTCGTCGTCGCGATCTGCCACGACTAGTCTTGCGGTCCTTCTTCTTGTCTTTCTTATCCTTGCGACCTCTCTTGTCGTCATAGTCATCATCACCATCGTCATCTCCTGGAGGTCCACCGCCGGGTAATCCCGGTGGCTTCGAAGGTTCTGCCTGAAAATGCTCATCGTCAGCATCTGATGAATGCTGAGGCTTCTTGCTTCCCGAAGCTAACTCCTCAATGGTTGGACCCTTGGTCTTCGAGGATTGTGGAATGGGTTTTCCGGGACCATAATGAATCATAAGTCCAGGAGTTCCCTCCAGAGGTTGAGACTTTAAATTCCGGATGAGTTCTCTCTGCTCCTTCCGAAGCTTCTCAATCTCCGCCTCGAAGTCCTTCTTCTGAGATTCGGCCAGCTTATGCATGTTCAAAGCGTGTTGATTCATTGCATCAATCTGAGTGCGGTACTCGGCAAGTTCTGAACGTGCTGCCTGCAGATCAGCATTGGACTTCTCCGCAGACGATGTCAAGACACCTGCATTGTTGACCACATGAGTCAGCTCGGCACTCAGTTCCCTGATGCGATGATCCTGCGCTGTGACCTGCAGTTGAGCAGATTTCTGCTCACTCAT
>CAMXCT020001054.1:0-59240 GCA_947184155.2 Cladocopium goreaui
AGTGCCGCGATACCAACTGCACCACGAGCACGACTGGGTCTAGATACACCGTCTAGCTCCCAAGACAAACCGCCTCTGGCCATAGCTATGGTGGTGACCATGAATGGTACACGATCCCTGAAAAGGTTTCGTTTGGTCATTGCACAGAAATCAAAGCTGCGGCTCACACAGGAAGTCGCTGCAGCGCTAGCCTCCCAAAGTCGTGACCACCGCCTCACGGCGAGCAGCTTCTTTCCGTGCTCCATAGATAGGGAATACCTTTACGGCTATGCCGGTGATGGATATCGTTCTCCGCTTTGGTTGTGTGCTTCCCACAATGGCTCCCCCGTCTTGGTGCATAGGCTCAGAGGAAGCAAAATGTATTTTTCATCAAGCCACCAAAGATCGGCGAATATTGCTCATCCCAGGTATCCAATATTTTGACGCACACCGCCACGGCCATGTCCATCTGAATATATCTAGTTGCGAGCCTGGAACACATACTGGGTGGCCATTTAATTACCTAATAATCTTCTTCTGAGGTCGTCGAACTGTTCAGACATGTTGAAAACAGTTACTGCACTAACTAGTGCCTCCCAATTACTGTTGCCCTAGCTCCGGCCAGCCTCATGACAGTTAGTGATCACTGTTTGTTTGCTCCTCTGAGTGAAAAATCAACAGATTGACTGCCAACTACCTTGTCTCTCCATAACCCAAAAGGACTGCACAGGACCTCAATTACTGAACACTACCAGGGACCAAAAGTAGTATTATCCCCTCCTGCCCAAACCTATCCAGCTTGACCAGTTGATGTAGCTGACTAGGGACCACTATATTCATCAACTGTCCGCCATTCTAAGGTAATCATGTCCAATTGGGCACTAGGACACTTAGTATACTAGTGGCATATGACTATTGAGAGGTGCTCCATGTGCATATCTTTTTGCTTGCGCGTTTTTCCCATGGCGCCCGTAAATTTGGGCTAGAGCTCTCCCGCCTCCGTGTTCCCTGTCCACGGCCCTGCCCGCATAGGACGTCCCTCGGCGCTGTGCGGCAATTTGGATCTCCCCATGCACAGGGTAGCACGCAGCGCAACTGCTGACCATGTTCGAGTCTTACTCCAGCAGCTTTTTTTTTTCTCCGGTTTGGCCGATTCGCACTAGGCTCGGTCCTTACAATTGCGTAAGCAGTGAAAAGCAGAAATGTACAAGGACACGTGTGGTCCAAAAACTTTGGCAAATCATCACGAGACCAACGACAAACAAAAAAACAACAAAACCGCCACAACCAAAACGACCCGCAAATCCCCCAGCCAGATTTGCGTTTCGCCACAAAGCAAAACAGCGAAGCAACAAAGAACGGGGCAGGGCCCAACAAAACAAAAAACGCATTCAGATTTGCCTTAGATACAGTGACCTTAGCCACCGTATCATGCTCAAAAACATGCAAACTAATTATCCATTGCGGCAGTGCGTGAAGTATAATACATGATCGCCCAGAATGTCTCACCTGAAAACAGATAAGAGAATCCAGTGTTGCAGGCAGACTGATGTGTAGCACGACAGAGGCCGCTTGTATGGACGTCTTGTCAATATCAACTCCCGCATCGCTGCTGTTCATCCTGCATCGTTCAGCGTACGCAAGTAAGTCTGTTCCAGTCAATATACACCGCCGCAAGGGATTGTGATCTATTGCCCCCCCTAAATGGGGAGGAGTGTACTGACGGCCTGTAAGACATGCCAGATGGTGTAAGCCCTCACAGGAACCGTCATATAGGAAAGAGCCCAAGACCCTAATGGGTAGTGGGTAAAAAGGTGGCTGAAAAAGCCTGAATGTTACTATACGGCCATTGCAAACAGACGAAGCTTCTGACCATAGCATGGGCTTGTGAGCACAACCATATGCTACTGCCGAAATGTAAGCACAAGTTGCATTCGCATTGCAGTCGAACTCGTCCCCCTAAGCTATGAAGGTTGAAATGGTTCGCTGCGCCAGTACCAGATTCTCTGACAGGAGTCACTAGGCGTCATCGTCCCAGCAACCTGCGGAGAGGACCAGATGCACCGTACGTTAGCAATGTATTCCAGACCAGGCCACTCTCCCACCGAGTGGGCCATCCGCCAAGGCACTACAGAACATCCGCACAACGAACCATGTGGGCAGGCTTTGCTGCACGCGGGCGCACCAGTCTGAACTGCAGGAAGCTCAACTGGACAGCGCCAGTAAAGCTCACTGCAGTGCAGCCTAGTCCATGGCTCTACCGGGAATCTACCGCCCCTCTCGGAACAAAGGCAGAAACAACACAAGTGAGAAGGGCCCTCCCCAATACAAAGCCGAAGAAAGAGCCACAAAAGAAAACAAACAAATTCAACGTGAATTAAATGGGAGGGGAGAGGGGGGGCAGTGAAAAGCTACCCCTCCTCAGACGAATCCTTAGTCACAAAAACATGAGACCAATGTAGCCAGGGTGAAACGACAGAGCTATTATGCGGGGTGGTATCCTCGGTATCCAGACAAAAGAAGCAACAAACAACACGCAACCAACCAACAAGAAACCTGCCATCAAGGGGGGGAAGAGAAAGAGGGGGGCGGCCAAAGCACCACACACTTCGAACCACACAGAAGAAGAGAGGAGAGGAGCCAGGAGGCAGCAGAGGACAGAGGGAGAACGTGACACACACGCACCAGAAGGGGTACGAACGTGCCTTAGCGGTGTCCAAAAAGGGGCCAAGGATCATACAAGGATGAATACCTCAGTGAGGGAGCACACAGCACCCCAACAACACAGGAAGCATGGTGCAGAGGGACAGATCCCCACACAGGGCCACAGGCCTTTGTTGCCATGAGACACAATGAAGAGGGGAGACAATGCACCACAACACTCCACGCACAGAGGCAAGGCAGCCAGGCCGTCGCCGGAAGCAACGATACCCAGAGGGAGGGACCAGTAAAACCTGGGCCAATGCGCCAAAGAGGACCATCCGAGGGGGAGGGGGGGCCACTCAGGCAGGGAACAAACAAACAAACCGAACCATAATACAAGGCACCAACACCTAAGGTAGCTCTGCTAAGGGCAAAACCTAGGGATCAATAGACGAATTCAAATAATTAAGTAGTGGGAAGGGTGGGAGAATGGTTGTCTCGTCAATACTAAGTCTCGGAGTAATAACATCAGTTTCGTCACCCATCTATGATTGTCAGGCAAGGATGCGAGAGCACGCGCCAGTGCAATAAGCTTCATGGTGGAAGAGACCCTAGTATAATCTAAGCTCTCAACTGGACAGCACAGTCAAAACACCAGTGCAAAGGTGACCCATACTGCCCGATCTGTTACACCTTAGCTGGCACTCACACCTATGAGTGTGGCTACCAACTGTATGAGTGGTCTGAATAGGTAGGGGCCGGGCATGCGCAGCACGATGAACCTGACAATTATACATGAGGAATCCTGAGTCCCCTGCTACATACCAGTGCACCTGTCACGTCTTTGGACAGACACACCGGTATGGACAGTAACCTTAAGTGGAAATGACGAAAGGACCAATTAGAGAAGTAAGTCAACTCCCACCAGCATTGTTGATGAATCAAAAGCCACATATTGCGTGAGGGACAATGCGGAGTGAAACAGAAAAGAGGGGAAAGAAGAAGAGAGAGAAGGGGTGGACACTAAAAAGGGGTAAAAATGATGCGAATTGGGGTGAGCGGGGGATCATGTCATACCTCTCGTGAAATGTTCCAAATGATGCTTTTTATCTGATGTAATGGTGTCGTTCCATGCGTTGGTGAGCCCAAACGAAACTGGGTTCACTCTTTGCTGATCACTACTATCGGGTGACACGTTTTCATTGGTAAGAATCCGGGTGAAATTTGAAGCCGTTACCAGCTTCACGATATGTCCATGCAATGTAAATAAAAAACATGGGCTACGGACTTCTTTGCAACACGAAGCAGACGAACAGTAAGTAATTAAGTGACACCGCCGCCTTCAATGATGGCTAACAACCAAAGAAGCAACAAGTGAACGAACGAAAATGCTGCTCTCAATGATGGCAAGTAAGTAATGTATATGTTTCAAAGCTTCTCTCCAATTTACATATCCAACAAACGCATTTTGTCATCATTGAGGGCGGCGCTTCAACTTAACTACTTGATGTGTCTTTGCTAGGGAAGAAAATACAAGGGGCTCAGACTCAGAGAAACAAATCAAAATTCACAGAAACAAACAAATAAAAACGAACCTATCGAAATAAACAAGGAAATAAAGGAGCCGACGAAATTCAGGGAAATATGCAGAGAAATTCAGAACCTTGAAAGAAGCCCGGGGATATGGGAAAGAAAAGAATTCGGGAAAATCAATATGGAAAACACTGACAATAAAGTAGCGGTTCGGGGAAATAAATCATGAATTTCCGGATATAAATGAACGATGCAAGAAACAAATAAGGAGCACAGGAAACAACAAGAATGCAAGGAAATAAACAGCGAAGTGAGCGCAATAGTCCAAATAGAGCATGCATGGAAATACATCATGAATTCAGGGCAGCGAGCAAGGAACTCGAAGCGCTCCAGCAGCTCAATAAGGAGCTCTGGGAAATGAATATGGGACTCAAGGAAATAAACAAGGCACCTGGGGACATAAATACGGGATTGAGGGACATAAATCAGAAACCCCGGCAACAAAAAGACGTTCAGGGTCAAGAACTCTGGGAAACAAAAAGAGGTTCAGGGAAATAACAAAGCGATGAAAATAGCTTCAAATTTCACCCGGATTCTTACCAATGAAAACGTGTCACCCGATAGTAGTTGCAGTTGCCGTACGCTGGTGCTGTGCACCACAATGCTAAAAAGCTTTCCCAGACCTAGTTTTTTAGATTGCACCAGGGCAGCGTAAAGCCGTTAAATCGTAAAGTTCAATTTTCTTCAAAAAAGCTCTTTGATGTTTTAAAAAAATCCCAACTTTACCACTTTATGATTTTATGATTTAATGATGCGATTTTCAATCTAAAATGTAAAACCAAAGGTAATTGAGAGAGGGCGGAATTTAAAATAGCCACGAACTTTTTCGCAAGACTAGGAAGGGTGTTTTGGGCTTGTTCCCGTTTCATCCTTTTCCAATGGATGCATATTTCAATCAGCAACATGACAAGAAGAATGTCAAGACTGTCTATATCCGTGTCAGGTCTAAAAAGCATGAAATCAAGCCCCCTCTTTAAAGTCATTTTCACCTTGGTTCGCGGCAATGCTTGGAAAGCAGGCACGTATGGAAACATGGATGTTGATAAACAGAACAAGATGGACGACAGGCAGCATCCATCAATCGATTTGCATGTGCTATCACCTTGGGACATGTCAAGAACCACCACTGGTTGCTTCTTGCGCTGGAAACCTTCATGACAGACATGCTCCCAAACTGCGGAATTTTGTTCATAGTCAATGACATGTTTGAAGCCAAGCGGTAGTGTTGAAAATGAAGCAAAATGTGGCTTCATCTATTGAAAATTCGACAGAAGCGCAACCAAAAATGGAAGCAGAAAATGGCATCAGGCATTCACCGGCAAGCAGCGCAAAGTCTACTCAATAGCCTTTGTTTTCTCATTGCTACGCTGCAGTCGCATACGCGCGGAGTTTAAGAAAACGTTGTCGTCGTCACTGCTGGCAGGCAATCGTGCCTTCAGATAAAGCAGCTTCCCTGAAATACTTTGAACAGAAAAACCGTAACCAGGAAAAACCTTGAAAGCACACTTCAACAAATGTTCTTTTTGATGGTGGGCGCCGTCACTTTTGTTCTTCAGCACTGATAAACCAGTTCAAATCGGCGTTCCTCAAGACCCCAAGATCAAAACCAGCGAAATACTTAGATAAAATTTTCATCCATTGGAAAAGGATGAAATGGGAACAAGCCCAAAACACCCTTCCTAGTCTTGCGAAAAAGTTCGTGGCTATTTTTAAATTCCGCCCTCTCTCAATTACCTTTGGTTTTACATTTTAGATTGAAAACCGCATCATTAAATCATAAAATCATAAAGTGGTAAAGTTGGGATTTTTTTAAAACATCAAAGAGCTTTTTTGAAGAAAATTGAACTTTACGATTTAAAGGCTTTACGCTGCCTCTGTGCAATCTAAAAAACTAGGTCTGGGAAAGCTTTTTAGCATTGTGGTGCACAGCACCAGCGTACGGCAACTGCAACTACTATCGGGTGACACGTTTTCATTGGTAAGAATCCGGGTGAAATTTGAAGCCGTTACCAGCTTCACGATATGTCCATGCAATGTAAATAAAAACATGGGCTACGGACTTCTTTGCAACACGAAGCAGACGAACAGTAAGTAATTAAGTGACACCGCCGCCTTCAATGATGGCTAACAACCAAAGAAGCAACAAGTGAACGAACGAAAATGCTGCTCTCAATGATGGCAAGTAAGTAATGTATATGTTTTCAAAGCTTCTCTCCAATTTACATATCCAACAAACGCATTTTGTCATCACTGAGGGCGGCGCTTCAACTTAACTACTTGATGTGTCTTTGCTAGGGAAGAAAATACAAGGGGCTCAGGCTCAGAGAAACAAATCAAAATTCACAGAAACAAACAAATAAAAACGAACCTATCGAAATAAACAAGGAAATAAAGGAGCCGACGAAATTCAGGGAAATATGCAGAGAAATTCAGAACCTTGAAAGAAGCCCGGGGATATGGGAAAGAAAAGAATTCGGGAAAATCAATATGGAAAACACTGACAATAAAGTAGCGGTTCGGGGAAATAAATCATGAATTTCCGGATATAAATGAACGATGCAAGAAACAAATAAGGAGCACAGGAAACAACAAGAATGCAAGGAAATAAACAGCGAAGTGAGCGCAATAGTCCAAATAGAGCATGCATGGAAATACATCATGAATTCAGGGCAGCGAGCAAGGAACTCGAAGCGCTCCAGCAGCTCAATAAGGAGCTCTGGGAAATGAATATGGGACTCAAGGAAATAAACAAGGCACCTGGGGACATAAATACGGGATTGAGGGACATAAATCAGAAACCCCGGAAACAAAAAGACGTTCAGGGTCAAGAACTCTGGGAAACAAAAAGAGGTTCAGGGAAATAACAAAGCGATGAAAATAACTTCAAATTTCACCCGGATTCTTACCAATGAAAACGTGTCACCCGATAGTAGCACGCTGCAGAAGCGCTCGGATCGCCCTTTGATGTTCGTCCAGGTCTTCCGGAGGAACCCTCCTGCGGACTTTCCTGTCTGGGAAGTTTCGTTCCCGCAGGTTGGTTTGCAAGGCATGTCCCGCTACATAAACTGCAGGTTGCTGGAATAAGACACGCTCTGCAAATCTGTGGAGATGCACTGTCCACTCAGCAAACATATGGCTGTGCGACAGTTGATTCCTGAGTCGCGCTTCCGTTTGATGGAGGCTCCCATTGGTATGCCACAATCGCAAAAGACTCTAGTTGGAAGGCCAATCAAGTGGGCACAGTGTGGCTGTTTCTTTCCACTTCTCGGGTGTGAGCCCTGCTTGAGAGGGAATGATAATTTCTAGAGTAGTGCTCGGTCCCAGTGGTTGGAGACCTCGCATCATGTATGATTCAACGAGCTCTGTTGTATATCCATGGATGAGCTCCTGGAAACATCCAGCCATTTGAAAGTCTTCATCCAAACCAAGACGAAAACCAGGCATGTTTTTGGCAGCAAATTTATCTGCCTGGTGCAACTGCTTTGCTCCCTCCACCAGAGTCTCGTCACAGGAACGTTCGGGCACGCGATGTTTCTTGTGGTTTCTGCGCATTCTCAGGAGCATTCTCGAGAAGTTAGGGAGCAATTTTGCTGGCCCAGCTGGCCGGGAACATGCCAGTAGGGCAGAGGCACCACTCGTAAGGTCTACTAGCTCAGTCATGCGTCGATGCGGCCGATCTGTGACCAGGACTTTAACGGCGCTCGACTTCTCAGAGCTCTCTCGGACCGAGCCAATGAGTTCAGACAGGATGGACCGAAACAAGTACGTGGCATACAGCAAGCATTCAGTTTCTGGAATCACCATGAATTCAGCCAATCTCATCAACGAGCTCATCGCCTGGGCGAGCTTCTCTGCCATTTTTTTTCCCGTCCAACGCCATGTGGCTTCCGCCAGGTCGTTCAACAGCTATCCAAGCCTGTTGCAAATAAGATTAATTATTGAATTCACGCAGGGGCCGATGCTGTAGTGGCCGCAAAAGTAAACTGGAAGAGGACCGACATACAGAGGAGGTCCCGAGGTGAGACCCCTAAAATTGGCCTAAAATACGGACCCACTTTTAAAGGCCAAAACCAACCTCCAAAAATGCTCTCTTAGAAGAAACCAAACACCCACCGTGCCCAAGGCAAGGCCTCCGCCTTCGACTTAGCTTTGGCGGCAGCTTTAGCTTTCGGCAGCATGATCGCAACTGGTGCCAAAAGTTCGACTTGAGCCAAGGTAAGCACTGCCGTTTCATAATGCCTGGATGGGAACACTTTGAAATCACAGAGCTCGGACATTGGAAAAAACAAGTTTGGCCGACAATCTGAGAGACTGGCGACCGGAGCCATCCACGAAGAACCTGAACCATGGAACAGTTACTGCAAACTGGTCAGCAAACGAACGCCAAACACTGACACACAAAGCCAGGCTAGCTTCAGTCACCTGTTCAATTGAAACCGGTCACAGGCTGAAAGTAAACGCAAACAACTCCTTTTGAGGATGGGACGTGTCATCGCAGGCCTCAACACGTATACAAGCTTAGCAAAGCCACATGAAGGACAAACACTACAGATTCAAACAAAGTTGCAATGATGCAGGACTGCCTTCCTATCGTATCACATGTGTCTGCATAGCCAAACTCATCTGACAAAAGGAAAGCCAAAACCATCAAAACCAACGCAGGTCAAAAATTTGAACTCACATCTTTTTAGCTGGCGCCAAAGTCAAGAACACGCGCAGGCGAACCAATCCAACGCCTTTTGCGGCGGCCGTCCTCGGAGCCATTCCAGACATCAGCAGCTGGAGTCGGTAGGCTTGGCTGACGGTAAACAGGGGCCTCCAGCCAGAGCAACTGCACCTTGTTTCGGTTTTGCAACCAGTGGTCAGACTTCAAAGCCGTCAGGTTGGATGCCCCCAAGTCAAATGTTGCAACCACTGCCCTGGAACAAAAGGAGTACTTGTAGCTGTAAACATTGGTGGCCGATCGGGCACCCTTGACAATTTTGGGGCGCCCCTGCAAAACCTCTCGATTCCGCTTGAGAAAGTAAGCATCACCAACTCCATCCAATATGACTCCAGTGTGCTGGCCTCTGTCAAAGTCAGCTAAGTCCATCTGCTCGCTGTCTTCCACTGTGATCTCCAAAAAGCTTGGCAAGTTCAAACAGCCCGCAATGCGTTTGAGTATGTCCACTGCAAGCATGGACTTCCCCAGGCGAGTGCCGCCAACAATGGCAAGGATTGGTCTGCGGAAGCGTGCTGCGCCGTCATGGCAGGCAATGAACTCCTGGACAGTTGCTTCGCTTAAACATTGCACACCCCCACCAAAACCCTGCTATCTGCTATCTTTCATCCGTTTAAACACCCCAGCCTCCACCACATCAAAGGTCTTCATGGGCAAAATGGCTTGTTGCAGTTCACCTGTGGCAGCATCCACTGCTTCCTGCACTCGCAAGTCATGCTCAAACCTTTCCGCGGCGCGGCAATCTGCCAAACGCTTCTGGAAACCCACTGTCACCTGGGCCGCCAAACGCAAATAGACATGCCGCTCAAGCTTCCCGGCCTTCAGCAAGTTGTCCAACCACCATCCTTCCACGCCATAAGCTTGGAAAGGTGGCCAATCACTGAAGTTGAACCTGCAAGTCCAGCTGTCGCCCATTCTCATAATCTGGAAATGTCACACTTCTGCCCGTCTATTAGGAACTTTGGGGTCCACAAAACTGCATTTCTGTACCCAAACCTGCTAGGCTCTGATGCATTTGAGGTTTTCTGAGGTTTTTTGAGGTTTTGCTTGCGACTCCCGTTTCCAATACGTTTTGAGGTTCTCAATCGATTGATGAGGTTTTTTGAGGTTCTGGTTTTGAAGCCTTCTGCCATACTATTTCCGGTTTTGAGGTTGGTTGGGGACTCGGGCCGCTATAATACTATTCTCAAGGTAACCCAATGTCCGCGGCCATTTACAACCAACCAATGACCCCACGCAAACCCTTTAGAATTTTAGTCCGGCACTTTTCCCAAGTCACTGCCAAGAAGCAAGGAGCCTTTCTTGTCACAAACCACGTAGAAGTGGCCAAACCGCACAGCACCAATGTAGGCCTTCCCAGATGCCCTGTTGGGCTCCACGTGAGGCGATGAGCCTTCAAACTTGAACATGTCCAAGGCGTCAGCCCCACGACGGTGGAATGGCTTGGACAGATGCAAGTAGGCATGCAAATGAACTCGCTCAGGTGATGCCCGCTCCATGGTGGCAGAGACGCCAATCACAGACAAAGATGCTCGCAAAGAAGCCAAAAAGACTTTGAACCGTTCAAACAAAGCTTCAAGTTCTACGAAGTCCTGGGACACAAACGCAGCTGCTGAAGAATTGTACGTCAACTGCACGGCTTGAAATTTGTAGGTTGTTGGACTTGCCAAAGGCTGCGGAGGACCCTCCGGGTTTGGCACTGCTGCTTCAAAAGTCGCTTGGTACTTTTGCATGCTATTGTTCACTGCCTCCACATCGGCAGGAAGAAGGTCACGGGCCAGGACATCTGCTGCAAGCGATTCCACTTTGGCTCGGGCAGCATTGTCAGCGACTGGTTGCAGGCCACACTTGCGTGCGACACGGTTCAACACTCTCACACACAGCGCCCTCTCCGGGCGCCGACCTTGGGTCATTGCTGGGGTACGTATTGTTTGGGCTACGCAAAATGAGCCAGAAACCTGCCGCAATGCGGCAATGCTTTGCTCGGAAAAACGGCAAATGAGTCTCGCTCCTTTCCCTCTCTCTTCTGCGCTGTTTCTTTCTCTCTCGCTTTCTTTCTGTGTCTTTTTTGCTTGTCGTCGCTGAGCTCAGGGCAGACGAGCCGGATCGTTGAAGTCCATGAAACCTCGGTAGGGCAACTGTCACGCTGGAAAAATGCGCTAACAAACCTAGACCTGGGCAACTCAAAGACAAAAAGATGTTTCAAATTCAGTCTGTGCATCAATTCCATGACCGTCATGACAATGTCTCACTGCACAAGCTGCTTGCTCCTAGCCTAAAGAAGCTTTTACCAGACTTGTGGAAAACTGATGAGATCCAGACCCTGGCAACTCGCTTTCCTCAATCACGCTCTCGCTCTGATAAAGCAGCCGTGAAATCCCTGTGTATTCCATAGGGTGAGTTGCGCACAGGTTTTGGTAGCATACAAGATCAGCGTGCACGACCCCAAGTTTAGAAGTCCAACTTCCGACAATATGGAAAAATGCTGTTGATCAGCCAGTCAAGAGATAGAGAGTCAAGAAATGCGCATGTGCGCATTTTCAGGGCAGACCTGCACCGGGGAACAAAAAGTGACAATTCACTACAAAAAGCTGTTACAGGATCTGCCAAGACACCAAAAATCCATCGCTACAAAATGCTACGCTGTTCTTTATGTGATGAGTACGTGAGCGACGAAGCGTAGGAAGGGAGGAAATGAGGAGCGCCAAAACCAATGGTTAAACGGGAACCCAAAAGAAATCCATCCAATGAAAATGAAAAATCCAAACACAGAGCCAGACCATCGAATCAATGGAGATGAGTGTGAAATCTGAAAATCACTGACCACAAAGGATAACAGCACGACAAATAACAATGAACCAGTTTCGTACAATCTGCAAGTTCAAGAAAGATACATCGAAGAGACAACCAAGTCAAAGCTGAAAACGACTAACATCCAAATCTGTACCGCCATCCAATGAGCAACATCTCAGCCACCCACCCATGGCATTGAACACCGGCCTCAGGAAGACTGGCACAAAATAACTCCACGATGACGCTCGTCCACCGTTCCGAGTACACCAAACAAGACATGCACACTGGCCCTGCTCTTCAGCGCAAATTCCTCAAAAAGCTGGTAGAAAGGTGGTCAAAAAAACGGCTGGCCGATTCCAAACCAGCTTTTGTCCATTGTTGGTTTGAAAGACATGTTGTAAAACATCACAAACTCTGCTGTCTTCGCTCACCTACTCACACACAGCCCTTCTTTTGCTGTTTACACCACTGCCTCTGCACAGCTCAGCAAACAAGAACGCGGTTCCAAGACCGCGAGCATGCCAAGGGCAGCTTGCAATCTGTGCCACCGCAACTGTAGCTTCCTATCTGCTGCAGACTATATCACTGGCTTACCTGGACGACCTCTACGCTATCCACTTGTCAGAAATGAATCTTGAAACAACAGAGATCAACCACCAAAGCCATTCAACCTGAGCCAGATGTTCCTCACTCGGCCTTTTCCCCAGGGCCTTGACCTGCAAGGCCACGATATGAAAAGCAAGAACGTGGGTGAAAATGCAGAATGGAAGGGCTGTCAGCGGGGAATTCAAAATGAAACAAGACCGAGGCTTCTACTTCATCTTCCAGTAATGCATTAGCCGCAACCAGTCCTAAAAGACAGCCGGTCAACCACCTGGCCTGCAAGTCCACGCACGTCTTGGCCTTCCTGCACCTACAGCAACAAAGGTAATCAAAGTTACATGTGATCATCTGAAGCTTTCCCTCCGCAATACGTGAATCTACCCAGCCTGGTCTGGCACAGGCACCGGAGGAGCCGCCTGAGTCAGCACAGACGGCACAATGCATAGCAAGGCTTCTGAGCTTCTCTGGCCTCTTTCGCTTCGATCAACAACTTCAAATCTTCTTTTGACAGCATCTTGGCTGCCTCACATACCACCAACCCATCAGCCTTGGACGAGTTACCTGACACCAGATACCTTGGAATCTTAGAAGCAAATTCTGAGACAGCGCAACTCCAAAAAATGGAACAACAACACATCAGACAACCAAACTACGTATCTCAAACTTGATACATCAGTGTACACACACCAAGGGGGGACACGAAGAACCTGACAATAAGCAATATAGGGTTAAACGTTGCACTGTTTGCACAAAAGATCGCTCTCGCCGTGAACTGAAAGCTTTCACCTTCAGAAGTTTGCGCAGCGCCTTGACCAAACGGTTCTTGCGCTTGGTTGCATTCCTTGCTTCTTTGCGATTCTGCCGCATGGCTTTGCGCAGGTCAGCCTGCTGGCCCTTGAGTTTTTGCAACTCATCTTTCAAGACTTCCTGGCCGGTAATGCGGACCCCAAAATGGAGCCCATTTTGGACTCACAATTCTGAAGCCCCCAAGCAGGGCCTCCCCGGTACGTGCTTCGTGCGCAACCAACAAACCCATCTTTTCAAGACGCGTCTAAGGTCAGTCTAACGTGCGGACTGCATGCGGGTTCCACTGTATGTACTTAGCTGCGTTGCCTTGCCAGTTCACAGGGAAAAGAAATTGATCCAAAGCGCCAGTCAGAAGTGCCGAAGGCACAAGCGGAACGTGAGCCCAGCCAAGCTTGCGGAGCAAAGCAGATGAAGCTTTCTGCTGGCGATCGAAAATTCCATTGCTGTCAAACGCATGCCGCCATGGCTTGGAAGCAAGCTTTGCGATAGCCATGGCAACAATTTCCAGCCAGATTTCCAAAGTGACTTGTCCTGCCAGGGCCGTGGCCTTTCTTTGCCTCCATGTCTCTTGCAAATCATGTTCGAACGCTGCAAAAACGTGACTGTCACAAGGCTGCAGCAAAGAAGTCATCCCTGGAGGAATATATAGAAAACGCAAGCCCAAAGTGTAGGCCAAGTCAAACAAGGAGTCATGCAGGTGACATGGTGCCAAATCTAAAAGCAAGTAAACTTGACGGGTTTCCAGGATTGGTCCAAGTCTGTCACCAAGACAACGCAGATATTTGGCCATCAAGCGCTGCGTGTTCCAAGCAGATTTCTCTCTCCAAACCACTAAATGGGGAAAAAGCTCTGCTGCCTGCTGCACAAATGCAGTTGTGAAGCAACGGGTGTTTCCAAGAAGCACCTGGGGCAAGAGCTGCTGAACTTCTGGATCGTGCGTCACAGCACAAATGTATGTTGCCCTTGCTTTCGCGGTCGTGGATTTGACTTTGTCTGTAGCCTCACGGTCCGAAACCGTGCCAAACAAACCGCTCCAGTGAAAGCCAATGCTGGACTCATCCAAATTGATGACCAAAGGTTCTCGGCTTGCTTCACGCAAAGCGAAGTTGCACCACTGCCAAAAAGCCAACGCCTGAGAAGCCAAAAATTGACCCGAAAATGGCCCCCATTTTGGCGTCCATTTTTTGGACCCTAAAATTGCGGCCGCTTCCATATTAAAATAGGATTCTTTTCATTTTGGATCGGCGGCTGCCATTTCGGGGTCCATTTTCTGGACCCTAAAACCGGGTCCGCTTTCTGGCCAAAATTGCAGCACATCATCTGGCTTTAAGCGGCCCAAAAAAACAGCCACCTTGCACTAAACCCAAGACCCAAATCCTAAATTCTCAGCCCGTGCAGAAAAACCACAAACATTGCAGGTTGACAGTCACTTATCAAACTTTGTTTCATGTATTGCGGACACGTGCAAGAAGTTGCGGGGCATTAACAAAACAAAATTGTCTAAAGGTCCCATGACCCATCCCAACCTTGGACTGCTTCTCCTGCAACGGCATTGGCGGACTGGTTCGGAGTCTGCCAAGCTTGCACCCGAACCGCTTTCTGAATGCACTGAAATACTTCCGCTGGCTTCGCGCTGTGGCCAAGGGACGGAGCAGTCGGGCGCTCAACTCCCCAGGCAAATTTTCAGGCATCAGTTCACGTAAACGTTCACATAGCATGCGCCGTGAAGGGGCGACGCCAAATTCATGGTTCATTTTCCGCACCCACTCGCGCAGCTGAAACAAAAGTAAGAAACTGAATGCTGGCAACAATGCACACCTCGGAAGCTGGCTGGAAGGATCCAACATGATCCGAACCTTGTGTTCTAAGGGTGCTTTGATGTAGCACCATTCTACATGCGCCACAGCGCTGTCCAATGATGAGAAAGAGTCCGACATGGAAAGGTGAAAATGAGCAGCAACATCTGCACGATGTCCGGAAAAAATGAAGAGAACCAGGGATTGCTTGTCAACTTTGTCCGCACGAACTTTCTTTCTCTTGGCGGCCCGTCGGAGGCGCCTTTGCAAGTTGGCTATCTTCCTCTGCAGTTCAGCTAATTCGTCGGACATGCTACCGAAAAGAAGAACTGCAGACGCCTACCACAAGAGTCTGAGCCAAGAAACAGTATGCCAGTTTGAAGACAACCGTAAAGCGGCCAAACTTGTACAGTAGCCGTAAACTGTCTATGGCCATCCTACTGGCATACAGAGGAGGTCCCGAGGTGAGACCCCTAAAATTGGCCTAAAATACGGACCCACTTTTAAAGGCCAAAACCAACCTCCAAAAATGCTCTCTTAGAAGAAACCAAACACCCACCGTGCCCAAGGCAAGGCCTCCGCCTTCGACTTAGCTTTGGCGGCAGCTTTAGCTTTCGGCGGCATGATCGCAACTGGTGCCAAAAGTTCGACTTGAGCCAAGGTAAGCACTGCCGTTTCATAATGCCTGGATGGGAACACTTTGAAATCACAGAGCTCGGACATTGGAAAAAACAAGTTTGGCCGACAATCTGAGAGACTGGCGACCGGAGCCATCCACGAAGAACCTGAACCATGGAACAGTTACTGCAAACTGGTCAGCAAACGAACGCCAAACACTGACACACAAAGCCAGGCTAGCTTCAGTCACCTGTTCAATTGAAACCGGTCACAGGCTGAAAGTAAACGCAAACAACTCCTTTTGAGGATGGGACGTGTCATCGCAGGCCTCAACACGTATACAAGCTTAGCAAAGCCACATGAAGGACAAACACCACAGATTCAAACAAAGTTGCAATGATGCAGGACTGCCTTCCTATCGTATCACATGTGTCTGCATAGCCAAACTCATCTGACAAAAGGAAAGCCAAAACCATCAAAACCAACGCAGGTCAAAAATTTGAACTCACATCTTTTTAGCTGGCGCCAAAGTCAAGAACACGCGCAGGCGAACCAATCCAACGCCTTTTGCGGCGGCCGTCCTCGGAGCCATTCCAGACATCAGCAGCTGGAGTCGGTAGGCTTGGCTGACGGTAAACAGGGGCCTCCAGCCAGAGCAACTGCACATTGTTTCGGTTTTGCAACCAGTGGTCAGACTTCAAAGCCGTCAGGTTGGATGCCCCCAAGTCAAATGTTGCAACCACTGCCCTGGAACAAAAGGAGTACTTGTAGCTGTAAACATTGGTGGCCGATCGGGCACCCTTGACAATTTTGGGGCGCCCCTGCAAAACCTCTCGATTCCGCTTGAGAAAGTAAGCATCACCAACTCCATCCAATATGACTCCAGCGTGCTGGCCTCTGTCAAAGTCAGCTAAGTCCATCTGCTCGCTGTCTTCCACTGTGATCTCCAAAAAGCTTGGCAAGTTCAAACAGCCCGCAATGCGTTTGAGTATGTCCACTGCAAGCATGGACTTCCCCAGGCGAGTGCCGCCAACAATGGCAAGGATTGGTCTGCGGAAGCGTGCTGCGCCGTCATGGCAGGCAATGAACTCCTGGACAGTTGCTTCGCTTAAACATTGCACACCCCCACCAAAACCCTGCTATCTGCTATCTTTCATCCGTTTAAACACCCCAGCCTCCACCACATCAAAGGTCTTCATGGGCAAAATGGCTTGTTGCAGTTCACCTGTGGCAGCATCCACTGCTTCCTGCACTCGCAAGTCATGCTCAAACCTTTCCGCGGCGCGGCAATCTGCCAAACGCTTCTGGAAACCCACTGTCACCTGGGCCGCCAAACGCAAATAGACATGCCGCTCAAGCTTCCCGGCCTTCAGCAAGTTGTCCAACCACCATCCTTCCACGCCATAAGCTTGGAAAGGTGGCCAATCACTGAAGTTGAACCTGCAAGTCCAGCTGTCGCCCATTCTCATAATCTGGAAATGTCACACTTCTGCCCGTCTATTAGGAACTTTGGGGTCCACAAAACTGCATTTCTGTACCCAAACCTGCTAGGCTCTGATGCATTTGAGGTTTTCTGAGGTTTTTTGAGGTTTTGCTTGCGACTCCCGTTTCCAATACGTTTTGAGGTTCTCAATCGATTGATGAGGTTTTTTGAGGTTCTGGTTTTGAAGCCTTCTGCCATACTATTTCCGGTTTTGAGGTTGGTTGGGGACTCGGGCCGCTATAATACTATTCTCAAGGTAACCCAATGTCCGCGGCCATTTACAACCAACCAATGACCCCACGCAAACCCTTTAGAATTTTAGTCCGGCACTTTTCCCAAGTCACTGCCAAGAAGCAAGGAGCCTTTCTTGTCACAAACCACGTAGAAGTGGCCAAACCGCACAGCACCAATGTAGGCCTTCCCAGATGCCCTGTTGGGCTCCACGTGAGGCGATGAGCCTTCAAACTTGAACATGTCCAAGGCGTCAGCCCCACGACGGTGGAATGGCTTGGACAGATGCAAGTAGGCATGCAAATGAACTCGCTCAGGTGATGCCCGCTCCATGGTGGCAGAGACGCCAATCACAGACAAAGATGCTCGCAAAGAAGCCAAAAAGACTTTGAACCGTTCAAACAAAGCTTCAAGTTCTACGAAGTCCTGGGACACAAACGCAGCTGCTGAAGAATTGTACGTCAACTGCACGGCTTGAAATTTGTAGGTTGTTGGACTTGCCAAAGGCTGCGGAGGACCCTCCGGGTTTGGCACTGCTGCTTCAAAAGTCGCTTGGTACTTTTGCATGCTATTGTTCACTGCCTCCACATCGGCAGGAAGAAGGTCACGGGCCAGGACATCTGCTGCAAGCGATTCCACTTTGGCTCGGGCAGCATTGTCAGCGACTGGTTGCAGGCCACACTTGCGTGCGACACGGTTCAACACTCTCACACACAGCGCCCTCTCCGGGCGCCGACCTTGGGTCATTGCTGGGGTACGTATTGTTTGGGCTACGCAAAATGAGCCAGAAACCTGCTGCAATGCGGCAATGCTTTGCTCGGAAAAACGGCAAATGAGTCTCGCTCCTTTCCCTCTCTCTTCTGCGCTGTTTCTTTCTCTCTCGCTTTCTTTCTGTGTCTTTTTTGCTTGTCGTCGCTGAGCTCAGGGCAGACGAGCCGGATCGTTGAAGTCCATGAAACCTCGGTAGGGCAACTGTCACGCTGGAAAAATGCGCTAACAAACCTAGACCTGGGCAACTCAAAGACAAAAAGATGTTTCAAATTCAGTCTGTGCATCAATTCCATGACCGTCATGACAATGTCTCACTGCACAAGCTGCTTGCTCCTAGCCTAAAGAAGCTTTTACCAGACTTGTGGAAAACTGATGAGATCCAGACCCTGGCAACTCGCTTTCCTCAATCACGCTCTCGCTCTGATAAAGCAGCCGTGAAATCCCTGTGTATTCCATAGGGTGAGTTGCGCACAGGTTTTGGTAGCATACAAGATCAGCGTGCACGACCCCAAGTTTAGAAGTCCAACTTCCGACAATATGGAAAAATGCTGTTGATCAGCCAGTCAAGAGATAGAGAGTCAAGAAATGCGCATGTGCGCATTTTCAGGGCAGACCTGCACCGGGGAACAAAAAGTGACAATTCACTACAAAAAGCTGTTACAGGATCTGCCAAGACACCAAAAATCCATCGCTACAAAATGCTACGCTGTTCTTTATGTGATGAGTACGTGAGCGACGAAGCGTAGGAAGGGAGGAAATGAGGAGCGCCAAAACCAATGGTTAAACGGGAACCCAAAAGAAATCCATCCAATGAAAATGAAAAATCCAAACACAGAGCCAGACCATCGAATCAATGGAGATGAGTGTGAAATCTGAAAATCACTGACCACAAAGGATAACAGCACGACAAATAACAATGAACCAGTTTCGTACAATCTGCAAGTTCAAGAAAGATACATCGAAGAGACAACCAAGTCAAAGCTGAAAACGACTAACATCCAAATCTGTACCGCCATCCAATGAGCAACATCTCAGCCATCCACCCATGGCATTGAACACCGGCCTCAGGAAGACTGGCACAAAATAACTCCACGATGACGCTCGTCCACCGTTCCGAGTACACCAAACAAGACATGCACACTGGTCCTGCTCTTCAGCGCAAATTCCTCAAAAAGCTGGTAGAAAGGTGGTCAAAAAAACGGCTGGCCGATTCCAAACCAGCTTTTGTCCATTGTTGGTTTGAAAGACATGTTGTAAAACATCACAAACTCTGCTGTCTTCGCTCACCTACTCACACACAGCCCTTCTTTTGCTGTTTACACCACTGCCTCTGCACAGCTCAGCAAACAAGAACGCGGTTCCAAGACCGCGAGCATGCCAAGGGCAGCTTGCAATCTGTGCCACCGCAACTGTAGCTTCCTATCTGCTGCAGACTATATCACTGGCTTACCTGGACGACCTCTACGCTATCCACTTGTCAGAAATGAATCTTGAAACAACAGAGATCAACCACCAAAGCCATTCAACCTGAGCCAGATGTTCCTCACTCGGCCTTTTCCCCAGGGCCTTGACCTGCAAGGCCACGATATGAAAAGCAAGAACGTGGGTGAAAATGCAGAATGGAAGGGCTGTCAGCGGGGAATTCAAAATGAAACAAGACCGAGGCTTCTACTTCATCTTCCAGTAATGCATTAGCCGCAACCAGTCCTAAAAGACAGCCGGTCAACCACCTGGCCTGCAAGTCCACGCACGTCTTGGCCTTCCTGCACCTACAGCAACAAAGGTAATCAAAGTTACATGTGATCATCTGAAGCTTTCCCTCCGCAATACGTGAATCTACCCAGCCTGGTCTGGCACAGGCACCGGAGGAGCCGCCTGAGTCAGCACAGACGGCACAATGCATAGCAAGGCTTCTGAGCTTCTCTGGCCTCTTTCGCTTCGATCAACAACTTCAAATCTTCTTTTGACAGCATCTTGGCTGCCTCACATACCACCAACCCATCAGCCTTGGACGAGTTACCTGACACCAGATACCTTGGAATCTTAGAAGCAAATTCTGAGACAGCGCCACTCCAAAAAATGGAACAACAACACATCAGACAACCAAACTACGTATCTCAAACTTGATACATCAGTGTACACACACCAAGGGGGGACACGAAGAACCTGACAATAAGCAATATAGGGTTAAACGTTGCACTGTTTGCACAAAAGATCGCTCTCGCCGTGAACTGAAAGCTTTCACCTTCAGAAGTTTGCGCAGCGCCTTGACCAAACGGTTCTTGCGCTTGGTTGCATTCCTTGCTTCTTTGCGATTCTGCCGCATGGCTTTGCGCACGTCAGCCTGCTGGCCCTTGAGTTTTTGCAACTCATCTTTCAAGACTTCCTGGCCGGTAATGCGGACCCCAAAATGGAGCCCATTTTGGACTCACAATTCTGAAGCCCCCAAGCAGGGCCTCCCCGGTAGTCCAAAGGCTTCGTGGCGAGCTTCTCTGCCAAACGAATTGTGAGAGCCCTTGCCACCTGCAGGAGGACATCGTCCACTCTGGCAATTTGCCCGCGCAACCACAGTTCACAGGCTACACTCAGCAAGATGCGTGCAAACTTTCTTGGACGGCAGTCAAAGACAACGTGAATCTTGCCTGTAGCCATAACGGTGGGAGAGCTCCAAGGTTTTCGGGTATGCAAAAAGGGTTTCCGTTGGATTGGACATTAGAAATCAGGATTGCTAGCTTATCAGCTGCACTCGCGATCTCATCTTCAGAGGGATCTTCAGCTGCATCAGGTATGGGTGGGCACCATGCAACTGTAGGGTCTTCTGGATCACTCTCGTCATCGGTAGAGGCTGCTTTCTCAATCGGAGGAGAGGTCATTCACTGTGTCTTCTGCACTCTCGGGGCTTGCGAGTTTCATAGACTCTGGATCAATCTGGCGATCCAATGTGTCCAAGAGGTCCGATTGCAACCGATGAGCACCGAAATAATGAATACCCGGTATTACGACGAGTTGCCGATCCTGTATACCCACGTGAAAGAAGACCTTGTGGCCTCGATGTCGATGAACAAGTGCTGGAGACCCATTATAGGCTGCACACAGCCAGAGAGGAGATCTGCAACCATCAGCAGCATAACCATACAAGTATTTCCGATCGATCGAGCAGGGGGAAAAAACTGCTGCGTCAGCACATGGTCACGTGTGCGAGACTCTAGCGCTGCAAGGACATCAAGGGGAAGACGTAACTTATCTCTGCATGCCAGAACCAACCGATATCGTCGCCACGCTCGCGTGTCATTGATGGTCACAATCATGGCAATAGCAAGAGGGAGTTTATGGAAGTATAAACTCCCGTTGATACGGTGAACATGTGCTACGTTCCCCTGACAACTTGATATGGCATGTGGAATTTGGTTACAACAATGTCTTCTTTGTGCACAGCTCTGGATTTGCTGCAGAATGGTGGAATAACATCTGGGAACGATGTATTTTTCGTTGTTTTCTGGACTTTGCATGGTAATGCAAAGTATTTGGTGATGATGTTTATGGACAAGAAGGTCAAACGTTGTTTTCGAAACTCACTTGCTGCATGCGCGGCATTTGCAAGTGAATTTGGACGGTTGTGGTGCAACTTTATTTTTTCCTGGATGTGCATGTCGTTTGTCAACAACAACAAACCAATTTATTTTTCTGCCAAACTGCGTTTTGCATTTTTCTGGAAGCTGCATGATGTTTTTGGAGAAGTTTGTGAACGAGGAGAACGTTTTTGGAGTTTGAAGTTATTTGAGAATGTTTTGGAAATGGTGATGAATTCAACCAACATGAATTCATCAATGTGAAGCTGAATGTTTTTGGTGCGTTTGGAATCTGTGTGATTCCGCTGCCATGTTCAAGACGGGACAAGTGCAAGAAGACCAACATAGCACAGTGCATGCTGCATGAACAGCAAACTTACTTTGCTCTCGTCGTTTCCTGTGTGGAAAAGAGTTGAGCGACTGGTGCAGTGAGAGCCGTTGTTTTGGGGTTTTGTGTTTTTGTTTAAACACTCGACGTGGCGGAGGCCGACCCCATTGCGTGCGTTTGCGACTAGTGGTTGTAATTAGGTCTGTTTGAAATTTCGCATGGTAGCGGAGCGGTTGTGCTCCACGCGTAGTGTAATTAGACGCGATGTTGCCAGGAAATAGCCAGGGACAAGGACCAAGTAACCAGACTAGTGCGCTAGGAATGAATTCACTGCACTTAGGCTCAGGATCACCCATCATGAATAGGATGGAAGGTGGAGGAGAACCAGGAGCAGAACGAAACACAGGTGCTGCAGGTAATTCGCCCACAGGTACTGCGATGCAAGCGAACGCGCAACAGGCAGCAGTAGGAATGGGAAACAACGCAGACACCAGCTCAGAACTTAGTTGCTGCCGGAAGCTCAGTTGGTAGTGGTGCTCACATTCTCCCTGCACAGAACGTTTTTGGATCTTATGGACCTATGAGAGGTGGATTGATGGACCCTCGAAATTATGGACAGAACCAAGGTTATCTTGGAGGTCAAGGTCATGGATGTGGTAGTTGCAATGCATGTCAAGGGTATCCAGGTCAAGGTTTGCATGGACAAGGTCTGTTTGGACAAGGTCAGTTCGGACAAGGTCAAGGTGGACAAGGTCTGACAGGACAAGGTCTGATGGGACAAGGTCTGCATGGACAAGGGATGCCAGGACAAGGTTGCATGGGAACTGCATGCCAAAATGCCCAAGCTAGCACAGGCAGGAGTCAAGAACCAAATCAGGGGAATGTAAGTTATGGGATGCCATGGATGTCAGGTCAATGCGGAGGTGCTGCATGTCAAGGACAGGTTGGGTCAGGACAGAATGCAGGCATGTGCATGGGACAGGACATTGGCGGAGTAACACCCCAAAATCAAAGACTGCAAGATGTGCTGAGGCTGATGGGAGGTTTGGAACCAATGCAGTTGTTGCAAGTAAGACAAGTTCTAGGTGAACAGGCAAGCCAGGCTAGAGGTGTACCTGAGATGTTTGGACAAAGGACCACAAGTGGATTTCCTCAGAGCATGGATCCAATGCACGTACCAGGATCATCCGGGGAATACGTAGGAGACGTATTTGCTAAGAGTGAGAAATGGTTGGGAACGCCACCAACTCCGGATTGTGCAAAGTGGACCAGCAGAGAAGCAGAAATCCTAGGGTGGCAAGCCTACATCTATGATTTAACAGCCTGGGCGATGCAAGCCAGCCTCGAGTTCGGCAGTGAGATCGAGCATGCGTGCAGGTGGCCAGACCCGCTTAATTGGCACCAGCTGAATGTGAATCAGAGAGCACGCAGTCGACGACTGATGGCCATGCTGAGGAGTGCTTTTGCAAGTCATCCAAGAACTTTGACGCTGATCAATGCGTTCAGTGAAGGGATCAATCTATGCAATGCAGATGTTGGTGTGAACACGGAACTGCAAGCTTCAAATGGCTTTGAGTTGGTGAGGCAACTGACCCTGGAGTACAGCATCAGGACCCGGAGTGAAGCACTTAGTTTCAGGACAGCCTTAGCTGGGAAATCTTTTGCACTGCATGGTAATGAGACCAGTGCAAGTACCATTGTCACGGACACAATCAGAAAGATAGATTTCGAGATGGCTAGGTATTCTAAGTTGCTGGGAACACTGTCAAGTAGAATTGATGCTGCAGGGTTGCATGTAGCTGAAGCTGATTTGGTAGCTGTGTTGCTACGGAGTTTACCGGATGCAGTGAGAACGTTTTGTCTGCATCATACTGGAGGTGAATCATATCATGCATTTCGTGCCACAGCCTTGCGTTGGGAACAACAGCAACGTGCATTTGCTGAATTCCACCCCAAGAAGAACTTGTATCAGGTGAACCAGGTAGAGGTATCTGATGAGACAACTGCACACTATGACATGTCTGCAAGTGATGGGGATGGGAATTGGAATTTGGATGCTGTAGGCGGTATGAAGTGTGGTACATGTGGCAGTCGAAAACACAGTTCAAATGCATGTGATGTTGATTTGTCAAAACTGAAATGTTTCAAATGCCAGAAATTCGGACACATTTCTGTGAATTGCCCTGAAAGGAAGAAAGGAAAAGGCGACAACAAGCAGGTGATCAAAGGTAAGGGCAAGCAGAAAGGAAAGAAAGGCAAAGGTAAAGGTAAAGGTTTTGGCAAGAAAGGAAAAATGAACGAGGTAGGATACGAAAATGACTATGACGGGACTGACATGTGGTGGCAAGACGATGGATCTTGGTGGGAAGACCAGTCTTGGTTAGAAACGTCACAGGTTTGGAATGGCAATTGGGATGAATCATGGGACAGTGCATGGAATGAGGGACAGGAATACTGGGATGAGTCCTGGAGCTGGCCGGCAACTGATGACCAGCAAGCCACTGCAAGTGCCGGTGCAACTGCTCAGGGAGTACAGTCTCTCGTGCTGAGTCCATTGATTTCCGACGTTTTTGCCAGTTTTGCAACAGGTTTGACAGTTGAAACAGACATTTCAAACGAAACTGAAACCATTTGCAGCCATTTTTCATGTGATGAAACCGTTTTCCACGTTTCGATTTCAGGTTTGCAGTGTTTGGAGTCACACAGAGTATTTTGCAATTGTGCGAATTGCATGATTATCGGTGATGACTTTGGTGCAAATTTGGAGAGATGTCAATTGCGAAACGTGAGACAACTATTTTTTCACCAGTTTACCACCAGCATGTTTTATTTTTGCCCCTGAATTCTTCGATGGAGGAGAATTCGTTCCTATTTCTGACAGTGAATCTTGCGAAGAACCTGAACTCATTTTTGTTTCTGACAATGATTCTGCATGTTCATTTGTTGTGGACCAGCCAACAAACTATGGAGACGAATTTGATGACAGTTGCACTGAAACGGAAACAGAAACAGACGTGTGCCAGTTGTGGAATTTGGATTTTGGATGGGTGCGTGAACAGACCCCTCAAATTGACTCCAGTCTACTTTGTGCCATGTCTGCATCAGGAACCAGTGTTTTGTCAGGATCTCTGCAGGAAACTTCGCATCGTGTCACGACCTTTGAATGCGGTTTGCAAGGCATTGAGGTTGAAGGTGATACTCCAGTTTCTCAGGATCTTGTTTCATCTAACTGTCATCGAGTCGAATTGAAAAGGGTTGGAATCTCAACATTTTTGAACGTGCAAGACACAGTTTCTCATTCATTTGAACTGCATAGATATTCACCAGTGTTGCATCCACTTTTATCTGAAATTATGATGGGAGACGAAAGCCAGCATTGGTGGTTGCTGGACTCCGGTGCAGCGGCAACAGTCATGGCCACTGCATCACGCGCCACTTACGGTGCATGGGTTGTGAACTCTCAGAATGACCGCTTCAGGGCGGCAAATGGTAGCAAAGTGAACATTGATGGATCTACTACTGTTTCGGTTTGGGTAGGGTTCAAGAAAAAGAATGATAATTTGGGAAGGTTCCCAGTGTATCGTCAAGCCAAGCTGAAATGCCTTGTTGGCGGAATTAGCCATAACATCATTTCAACAAACACCCTTTGTGATTGCGGTTGGGAATTCAACCAGAATTCACAAGGCACTGAGGTTACTCACTCTGCAACAGGTTTGCGGTTAGATGGTGTGTGTAACTTTGGGGGATGTCCATGGGTTAAACTTGACCCTGCATGGATGTACCAGGATTCTGAATCCACTGCACAACAGGGTGAATTTGTGATGTCAGAAGGTATGAATGCAGTGCATGACGGTGCAAACTTGAATCCTTTAAGCCGTGCGGCGGAAGCTGCATTGGAAACTCACCGAATGCAAGGGCATGTGCCCTACGATCCACGTTGTACCATTTGTGCTAGAGGCAAGTCGACATTCCAACATCGTCGACGTCGGGAAGGTACTCTTGAAACGGAAGTGCAAGCTGATTTTGGGTTTTTGACCACCAGAGGTGAAATGGTTGACGATGAAGCTGAAGGGACAATTAAGGTGCTAGTTCTGACTGAGCTCTCAACGAATTGCGTTGGGTATGTCATTGTAGGACAGGAGACTCGAACGGTGAAGAATCAGATATGCAAGTGGCTGGATCATTTCGGCCTTGCTTCTTCGACCTCTTCCGTTGTCCTGCATACTGATGCCGAACGTGCTGTTTCAGAATTAGTTGGCACCAGCTCTGAGAAATACACTTTCCTTGTTAGACGTGCACGACCTCAACAACACCAAAGCAATGGAGGTGCTGAACGAGCTGTTCGACGACTTAAAGAATCTCTTGCAGTGTTGCGTGCCGAGATGAACCAAGGAGGTGCTGATGTTTGCTTCACTGAACGTGGCCTGCATGATGTTGTGACGTACATTGCATTGAGCCACAACCATTTCTCAAAGGCTCATGGGACTGATTTTTCACCATTGGAGTACTCTACACAGCGGAAGTTGTCTCGACCTTCCTTTGCAATGTTCGGACAAAGTGTCCTTGCTGAGTTGCCCAGTAGCATGCGAGCCCAATCACCCAATGAAACTCGAAGCATTGAAGCTTCGTTCGTGCACTCAGGCTTGGATACTGGACCCATCGTGCAAGGTGCAATCAGAATTGACGGAGAATTAGTTCTGAAGCGCTTTGTTGCAAGGAATGTCAAGCCAATTACTCCAATTGCGTGGAACCAGGTTATTGGTGATCAACTGTTTTGTGAGATTGAAGGTGGTGGACAAGCTCAAGAAGTTCTTCCTGCACGACCAGGTGTGCATGTCGAACCAGCTGCACCCAATGTGGAGAGACCCAGATTGCCTGATGCTGAGATCAATCAGCCTATGCAAGATGATGTTGTTGAATATCCTGATGGTGCGCCAGGTGATTTGGTCAGAGAGATGAAAGAATCCGACACGAGCTATCGAGCTCCAATCCAACGAAAGAGACCGGTGGAGTCCGCTCCATCGCAACCCCGAAAGCCAGGTGAGCTAAAGATTGCCCGACAAGAACCAATTCGTGCATCTACTGCTGATGGACCTGCACTTCCAAAAGCCTCTCCAACTGTTTCCCCAAAGTCTCCGTCTCCGTCACCAGATGTTGTAAGACATGATGTGCGTGTGTTTCCAAAGACACCCAGGTGTCCTGCATGTGATTCTGGTATGGATGTCCCAGGAATTAGGCATAATGCTGAATGTAAGAGAAAGCGGGCTGCATTTGAGGCGAGTGAGGCTCCCAGTGCAACTCCTGTGGTTGTGCCTCATGTTGCAAGACCGAGACTTGAGGTTCAAGATATGGAGGTTGAGACCGAGACAAGCCCGGCTCCGGTCGGCGCAGGTTCAGATCAGGTTGGTCTATCCATGGACACTGAAGGTTCAGGCATGAAGAGAGAAGCAGAACAATCCGTGCAAGATCTTGAAGATGAGATGGCCGCAGAGCGCGCCGCTGGAACTCAGATCCCAATGACCTTAGATCTTTTTGTCATGGATGATGCATGTCATGCTTTAGGACCAGTTGCATGGAGTTTGGAACAAGGACCTGAAAATGCACGAGCCACAGCTCCAGAATTGTTTGATGCTGAACTGAATTCGATCAAGTTTGCACAAAGCAAGGACCATACATGTGTGAAGGTGAAACTTGGTGGATCTGAAGTGCTTTTGTGGAAACCTGACGAAGTAATCGATGATAGTTCCCTCATGCAATTAGATGTGGATCTTGGTTTTGAAGGAATGAAAGAAGAAATTGGGAATTTAGAGAAATGTGGTGCTGGAAAGGTCATAGGACAGGCTGAGGTTGATGCGTTGAAGAAGAAACACCCACTCATGCGTGTCATACCGAGTAGATGGGTTTCAGCATACAAAAGTGAGACACGGGTTCGTGTTAGGATTGTAGCAAAGGATTTGAACAAAGGAATTAGTGCACGAAAGCTGGGGATCTCGAGCCCAACACCGAGCATTGAGGGACTGCATTTTGTCCTTACTCTTGCTGCTCAACGAGCTCTTCGACTCAAAGGTCTTGCTGTTTCCCATGCATTCATGCATTCTCCACTTCCTCACGGCCTCGTGATCGTGCTGAAGCTTCCTCTCTCAGTCTCTATGCCTGATGGATCACAAGCCTACTTGTTGCTCTACAAAGCCTTGAACGGCCTGCGGGATGCGTCTTTGCATTGGCTTAATTTGCTGAGTGACAGCATTCGTGGTGTTGGACTCACTTCGGATGAAGTGGAACCATGCATTTATCAAGGTGTTGTCAATGGTGAAACTGCCTTGCGTGTTGCCTATGTAGATGATCTGCTGCTATGTTGCCAATCTGAGAAAGCCGAGAAGATTGTGGAGAAGGCGATTGGCAAAGCCGTGCCTCTGAAGGAGACAGGGATTATCCTTCCAGCACGCCATGGTGGTGGACACCTAATTTTTATTGGGAGGGATGTGCATCGAGGACTTGAAGATGACTCCTTGACCATTGGTGTGGATCCGAAATTCCTGGACACGACGTTCACGGAATTCAACATCACAAAAGGTTCGGCTTCAGTGCCGGATGTTGCTGGGATCTTGGACAAGGCTATGGGCGACAAGAATTTGATGCAAGAACTATCTCCCTCTGCATACTCACGTTTCCGACGTGCTTTGGGCAAACTATTGTGGATGGCTCAATCAAGACACGATCTCAAGCTCTACCTAAGCCTCATTGGAAGTCAGCAAGCCAAACCGAATCAAGGCACGGAATCTGCAATTCGTGCATTGCTTAGATTTCTGTTTGAGGATGTAGGAACTTGTTTGAGATTACCCTCTCCTGAATATGAGAATTTAATGATTGGCCCTGCAAGACATTCAATCCTGCATTCATTCTCTGATGCATCATTTGCTCCATACAGATTCAATGGTAGGAAAGGTATCTCAGGTGGAGTTGTGTTTTGTGAAGGTGCATTGGTTAGGTCATTGGCTCGTCAACAACAATCAGTATCTTTGTCCTCATGTGAAGCAGAATTGTATGCATTGCAGATGGTTGCCCAAGAATCAGTTGCTTTCAGTAATTTCTGTCACCGTGTGTATATCGGAATTGGAGAGATGAGAGAAAGAGATGTTCCTCAAATCCTGCTGGAATCTGACAGCTCTTCAGCGTTGCAGCTGTTAGTAGGACAGGACATTCCCAAGAGGAGTCGGCATGTTGAGATTAGAATGGCCTGGATGAAAGCTAAAATTAGTTCCAACGAACTGCTGGTTGAACACCGAGCTGGAACTGACAATGTGGCAGATCTTTTTACCAAGTGTTTGGGGACCAAGGATTTTCTCAGGCATCGAACGAGCTTAGGATTCGAAGTGCCAGAGGTACCTGCAAAAGACCTGCAAAGAATTAGGGATGTCATGCTGTTTAACAACCGTGTGGACCAGAAACAAGACATCGCCTTTGTTGAAGTTTGTTGCGGGACGAATTCAGCACTTAGGGAAGCCTGCAAGGTAGCCAGAATGCCCTACATCGGTATCGTCAAACGAATGGAAACTGCTGATATGTTTCAGAAAGTGAAAGAATTCGTTGAGGTACAACAACAGCTAGGTATAGATGGGTGCATGTGCATGCTTCCACACCGTGCAGTTCAGGATCGCCCCTCAAGAATTTTTCAGCGCAAGTAGAATCTGAGGCTGACAGGTCATGGAAAGGTATCATGGACAACGTTTCTAAGTATTTGTTGCTGGGGAATTCACGGTCATTTGAGTTGCCACGAAACAACAACATTTGGAAACGAGACGAAACGAAACGTGTATTGAAACAGTGTGGTTTGCAATTTGATGCTGAAGTGTTTTTATGCCAGACTGGAATGCAAGCGTCAAACGGCTTGCCAGTAGGAAAGGTTTTGATCTTTTGTAGTGCTTCAGCCGGTTTCTGCAACTTGCTCACGAAGAAGTTTGGTTGGTGCGAGTGCGACAAGCATGCTGGGATGTATGACGTGAATTGGAACCAGACAGGTGTTTACAACAGAGAACTTGCCAAGGCCATTTTGGCCGCAGTACGTGCAGGTAGGAAGGATCCCTGAAGGTGTGCTGTCTGCACAGAGCATGAAAGACCAAATGGAAAGTTTTTTTTGACCTGCATGTGCACGAGTTTCCATAGGAAATTTGCGTGGCAGGTGGAACTGATTTTTGCACGTCTCCGGACGCCGCCAGTTCAATTTGAAAGGGGGATGTGCGACCTTATTTCATTTTTTTTGGCATGGAGAAACCAGAGTTTTGTTTTTGCATGTCTTATTTGAAACCAAATACAAACCAAACGAAACGAAACCCACAGTTGATGTCCAGACACAGTCATGTGAAGCACTGCAGTCATGTGGAACACAGATTTTTGTTTTTTCGCGAATCACTGGCGAACGCGAAGCACTTTTGATGAAACACTGCAGTGATGTGAAGCACAGTTCACTTGATGTCAACTTGTGCATGTCAGTTGAGTTTGTTTTGAGTTTTGCATGTCTGTGGACACATTTGGACAGGGTTGGACTACAGTTTTTGATGTTTTTGCAATGTTTTGGATGAAAGGCACGTCAGTCGAAATGCAACGACCTGCATGCTACTAAGGATGTCAGGTACATGACACAACTCACACGCCCAATTCAACATTTGCGGAGTTTAGGACCCTCAAAACGGCTAAACTGCGGTACTCGACTCTGGGTGCGTGTGTGTGTGTGTTGAAACAGCTTTCAATTAGGAATTAGATCGACTGACGCAATGGCTCGAAAGTATGGACAACAGCACTGGCCGCCAGCTGATGCAGGCCCCTACGGGCACTCTGGATCGAATTCGATGAATTCACAGCAACTCCCATACGATCCCAATGATCCAGTTCTTGGGACGGATATGACACAGGGAGAATGGGACCAACTACGTGCACTCATGCGCAAAGCTGAGGAAGGTGGGAAGATGAACGAACTTTTGACTGTCCACAAGAAGGAGGTCAAAAATGCTCCCATGAACAGAACCTACCCACCGGATGACGACTGGCAAGAGTGTAATGAAGGTCACCCAGCTGACAAGAATTCATCTACGAATTCGAATGCTGGTAAAGCGCCTCCAGGTGCTCTATGGCCAGATGATCCAGCATGGAAGGTACCACCGGCATCTCCACCGAAGAATTTACAGCAAGGGGCAAGCTCTGGGTTTCGTGATGCACGTGAATACCACAAGAAGTGGCAGGATCGCCCTTACGATCCCAATGACGACCCCTGGATTGAAGATGTGGAGAAGGATGACAAGCCGAAGGATAAGCCTGTGATTCAAATTTATGGGAACGTTGTGCAAAAGAATGCGGACCTTGCGGAGGCAAAGGCTGCTGCTGCCGCCATTGCAGCCATTGCAAATCAATACTGCCATCCGGATGAAGGAGGTTCAGCGGGTTTCCCAAAATTCAATGCACAGGTGCCTATCCCTCCTCCTGCCAAAGCTGATCCACCAGTACTCCCTGCCGCAGCTCTTGGAAGTGAACAGTCATACAATGAACAGAAGGGCAAAGGCAAGGGATTCGAGAAGGGTGGAAAAGGAGAGTTCGGCAAAGGTGGTCAAAGCGACAAGGGCAAGGGCAAAGAATTCGAGAAAGGTGCAAAGGGTGAGAAAGGAAAAGAAGGAAAGGGAAAGGAATCACAGTTTCCCAAGGCCACAAGCCATTCTACAAAGTGTGCACGCATCTCGGAAGAACCACCGGAAGTGGTTGAACCGAATTCAAGCAAGATGCCAGAAGGTGCAATGACGGACGGCTCCAAGCGTCGTCATGAGGCTGTGATGTCCGCCTCTGACAGTGAAGATGGCATTGGCAGCTACTCCTTCATCTCCGATACAGGGGACTCACCGCCGATCTTTCCGAGCTTTCCCACTGGATTGCCAGGCACTCACAAATGGGCAGACAACTGGCAAGATGCTGATGTTAATTACGAAGAGGTGGATTTCTCAATTCCAAAGCCTGCATGGATCAAGGACACATATCACTGGTCTTGCACGCTATTGAAGATGGGAAAATTCGCTGCATCGCCAATTACATATCATGCCTTTGTTGTCAAGGTCTTCAACAAGAGTGCAGATGAATGTCGCTACGCCAAGAAGATTATCGGACAGTTCAGGAAGAAGTTGACTTCTACACCCAGGACACAGGGTCCTGATTTCTGTGCATTTCTTATGCACTGTCGAGTTGACGCATTCCTGAATGCTGGCTACGTGTACCAGCGTGAGTTCGAGTGGCGTTGAAAGCTGGAAGTCTTTGAGACATTGCATGCCCAAGCCGATGGTTTTTTTTGTGCAATGTGCCTGGAATTCACTGGTATGGATGCTCTGTGCAGAATCTATGGAACTTCTTTTAGGATGGACCGGACTGCATGGAATCCGTTGCAAGGTGATTTCAACTTGGCACTTTGAGTTCAATCTTTCTGCATCAATGAGTATGCGGACACAGACAACAGCGATGACACAGGAATAATTAACGTACACAGGTATTTTCGATACATCTGCAACTGCTGGGAAGAGATGACTTCGTGTGCGGATCCTCACAATGGTTTTACAGATGATGTGGATACATATACAATGCATTGTGCTGCATGTTGGAAACTTTCTTAGCCAAGCTGCATGGGAATCGTAGCAAAAGGGGGTATGGAAGTATAAACTCCCGTTGATACGGTGAACATGTGCTACGTTCCCCTGACAACTTGATATGGCATGTGGAATTTGGTTACAACAATGTCTTCTTTGTGCACAGCTCTGGATTTGCTGCAGAATGGTGGAATAACATCTGGGAACGATGTATTTTTGTTGTTTTCTGGACTTTGCATGGTAATGCAAAGTATTTGGTGATGATGTTTATGGACAAGAAGGTCAAACGTTGTTTTCGAAACTCACTTGCTGCATGCGCGGCATTTGCAAGTGAATTTGGACAGTTGTGGTGCAACTTTATTTTTCCTGGATGTGCATGTCGTTTGTCAACAACAACAACAACAAACCAATTTATTTTTCTGCCAAACTGCGTTTTGCATTTTTCTGGAAGCTGCATGATGTTTTTGAGAAGTTTGTGAACGAGGAGAACGTTTTTGGAGTTTGAAGTTATTTGAGAATGTTTTGGAAATGGTGATGAATTCAACCAACATGAATTCATCAATGTGAAGCTGAATGTTTTTGGTGCGTTTGGAATCTGTGTGATTCCGCTGCCATGTTCAAGACGGGACAAGTGCAAGAAGACCAACATAGCACAGTGCATGCTGCATGAACAGCAAACTTTCTTCGCTTTGTTTCCTGTGTGGAAAAGAGTTGAGCGACTGGTGCAGTGAAAGCCGTTGTTTTGGGGTTTTGTGTTTTTGTTTAAACACTCGACGTGGCGGAGGCCGACCCCATTGCGTGCGTTTGCGACTAGTGGTTGTAATTAGGTCTGTTTGAAATTTCGCAGAGTTTGTCTTGGGGAATAAACGGTGCCCCTAATCCCCAGTCCAGTAAAGCAGTTTTGTCGCTGGGGTAGGTTGTAGGGCCATGGTACTGAATGTCTCGGTCTTTCAATGTGAAGTATCCATAGTGGTACACTCCCAGTGTCTGGGCCATGCCAATCATGCCTGCCATATCAAGAGGCGAGACAATATAGGTATGTTCAATGGCTCTTGTGAGCGCTACAGTTGCTCTCCCATAGCAGTCTTCACGCTCGTCTGCTGTTGCATCTTTGCGTCCTCCACTCAGAAACACACAGCCTGATTCAAAAATGACCGCAATGCGTGCTGTTGCCCCCGCGGCAGAGGAAGTGGTGGAAACTCTCAGCCCACCATACCACATAGACTAGAAGCCATGTTGGAGTAGCAAGTTGTGCACCGCAGTACGGTTGCATAAGACAAGCAGCTGCGAGGTCGCTCCCTGTTGCAAGTTGCGATAATAATTCTTCAGATAGGTGCAGAAAGCAACGACGTCCTCAACAGCAGCTCTTAGATCTTTAGGTGCATTCCACAGTACCGTCCGGAAACCTTCTTGTGCCACAGTGGACTCATGTGGCACGAAGTGTCCAATGTATATGTGATTGGGCTCGTGGAGGACTAACTCAGGATACCGAACTGCCACGATAGCTTGGTAAGTCAGCATTGAGACCCGTGAGCTGTTAGGGAGAATGATACCCCAACGGTGAGGACCACATAGCCCGGCTGCTTCAAGGTTGTGGTACACTCAGGTACTCCAAACTCCTCTGGTGCTGTGGCAATCAGCAGGACTGCTAGAGCTGCTGCAATTAGGCTGCTGTGTGCATCCAGCTGGCACGAGATTCGGCAGTGAAACACCCGCTCTAGGGCGACAGGCAGCTCGTAGTCTTGCAGAGTGGATGTCCATGGGCCACTATGCTTGTTTGCAAGTCTCAGCAGACTAAAGAGATCTGACTCCGGATCTTGGTTCGCATCAGGCTAAAGCTAAGGTTGTTGAATGGCAGCGAGAGCTGCAATCTCATGGTAGTTGCATACTGTTGGCTTTCGTCCATGAAAGCTAGCCAGGTGCGAGAGATCCAATGACCAAAAGTGGAAGCGCATCGCCATTTCAGCCGTGGCTGAGCCACCTGTTGCAATGAGCACATTCTTGTACGCGATAATTTTATTACGGTCACTGCACCGGACGTCAATTTTTGAGGCATACGCTTCTCCTTTACCTTCTTCCATGCGACCAATTAGCCTACCGAAGCTCCTGATTGTGGGGGGCGCGAGATCACTTAATTGATCCGCAAGTGCTTTGGCAGCTACATTTTCTTTCGTATAGACGATCGCAACAAAGTCCTTGAGTTCACAGCTCAGCGCAATGAGCAAGACCGCAAGGGACCGCGTTTTGCCAGCACCAAAGACCCCTGCAATACATAAGTCGGATCTACCTGTCAGAATAGCCAGCAACAGTGCAATTGAGACCGTTAAGACATGTCCATCACCGTGGGCTGCTAGAGGGAGGAGGTACTCACGGTAATAACTGTCATGGGCCCCATCCATCGAGATCGTGGCTGGTGTCAGGAACCGGCTCAAGATTCTGACTAGTCCATCGGTCAGCTTCGTTTTGCGCTCGCTGGCCATGCGGCGAACAGGTATATGCGGCTGTACGATGCCCATGGCCAATGGTAGGCGCGACTGGTTAGCTTGTGCAAACACCAAGAGTTCATGGCGGCTGCGTGTGTCACCAAGGAAGGCTAGCTCTTCCCACACTACGGCCATAGACACGTGTTCTTCAATGGGTTTCGGCCAGTCCAGTGCAGGATCAAAGTAACTCATTGTTTTGAGATACTGGTCCAAAAGTCGTCCACAAAACGTCCGCGCAATGGGTAGTGAGACGATTACAAGCTCTAGTAGCTTCGGGGCAATGCGTTTGATTGCTCGCTGAGCAGGGTTCTTGCTGGTTCCGCTGTGCATCACCTTTTCATGTACGTATAACACACCGCTGCTGAGTGTCTGGCAACTGGAGTACCCCTGGTAGCGCTCTGCCCGCCATCACGTTGGCTTCCAGGTTGCCTAGATTCCCAGCTTCACAGAGATCACGCGGCGAGGTCTTTGGAACATCCGAAGGTGCACTAAAGAGTAGGAGAGGGGCACCTTCCGTATGTAGGTGAATGACATGAAAATCAGCATACGCCTCATATTGGTAGGTGACCTGCAACCGTGTTCCAGTTTGTCCTCGATTCTTCTGCTGAGCTAGTTCTACACTGACCCAGGGCTGAAGGTGTTGGAGCTGCCGTCCAGCATGATAGGCGTCTAGTTGCGGAAGCACCATGTCCAGTAGGAAGATGAGGGTTCTTAATGAAAAACCACGCAGGAATTCCGCCAGTAAGTTGCGAACCAGCAACCCTCCCTCATCGTGGGATCCTCCTGGTGTGGGAATCATCGCAATCAGAGCTGCTTGTAGTTCAGCTTCCGTATCAGGCTGACCATCCCGAATGTCCCGGCCGACAATGGGTACTGTTTGTAGCTCAGTGTTCCCTTCTCCAGCTGCTACTAACAGAGTGCTTAGAGTCGTCTTGAGGTGCACAGGAAGGTCAAAGCTCACCCATGAGAGTACTCGCAGCAATCCCTCGCACCGTACCCCGTGTGGAATGACCTGAGGGGTGGTGATTTGTAATCTTTGAACTTCATGGACCCCTTCATCAAGGTCAATGAAGAGCAAGTGGCCATATGAGTGTTTGGCACGCCCACTCCATGTGGGGTGCCCTTCTATAAGAACCACCTGATAGTTGAATTCTGTCAGAGAGTCAGGTTTCCACACACATAGCCGGTCTTCCAGGCAGTGCACCAGAGTGACTCTGCGTTCGCCAGTGGCAAGTCGCATCATCTCTGGCGGCGTCGCAATCGCAGCAACTTTAGTGAGGCCTGGGAATGCAGCGAAATCACTCAGGATCTCGTGAACTGCAAGGCCCGTGTAGGACCCTGCCGAGAACCCATAGACGTTGATGTCCCTGACACCTCCTGTATCCGCTGTAGTGACTAAGTGAGGAAAACATGACTTCAGGAAAAGATGTTTACCTTGCGGATGGTAACAACGAAAGATCTGCATGATTGCTGTTGACCAGGTCGGGTGTGGTGGTCTGGCATGGGCTGGCCGGATATGCGCGGCCTCAATGAGACGAATCGCTCTCGTGAGCAACAGTTGATGATCGGAGAAATGTTCAGGGAGGAAGTCTCGCCAAGCTGTCCATCCTTCTGCAGTGGAGAGTAGCTGGTAGATCGCATATTCGTGCACTGTTTTGGTGAGGCCCAATTGGGTGACATGTGCTTCCCAATTATCTGTCATAGCGAGCGATGGGCCATACACCTTTGTTTGTGCCTGATTTTGTAGGAAAATATCATAGTCGTGTTCGCCACTGAGTAGGCCACCTCCTAATCCACTGCAGTGCACTTCAAGGGGTCGGTCTTGCATTGGGGCGTCATCTTGCCAGACTTCTGAGAGGGAAAAAACCCAGGATGCCCAGTCGTCAGAGCCCTTGAGTGCTGCGGGCAGCGTAGCAGCAGGTGTCCTTCCAATGTAGTTTTGTTTGGACAATTCTCCAACATCTATGGTCTGCTCATTGACAGTGACGTCCCACTTAGCCATCTCTCTGAAAGGTAACGGAAGACCAAACTTCAGGGGAGCTGCTTGCTGCAGCGATGTACACGAAGGTTCCGCTTGTTCCTTTCGTTGCCAAAGTCCACACAACAAAATTAGTTGAGCTTGGGAAAGTGGAGGAGGAGGCACTTTGGCATGCAGTCGCAGACCAACCACTGGAAGGAAATTGTGATGTAGCCATTGAGGCTTCCATTCTTGTGTACCAAATAAAGCTGCAGCCAACGGCAACCAGCCATATTGGGCGAGGTCAGCGAGACTGCTAGGCATTCTTTTCTTGGCATTGGTGCCAAACCCATGCAGAATAACAGGCCGCATGTAATGTGGCTCGATTTCCATGGCCTGGTACATCTTGTCTCCTGGTAGCACTCGTACACTGACATCACCTGGCAGCAGGCTAAGGGTCGGAAGGGCACCTTGCTCGTAGGCAGGCCGAGCCCATTTATGGAAATTTGGCTGTCTGCCTTGGTAGCCATCAAGGATCTTCCGTAAATGACCATGGCGCGGCCAGACTCCAGAGGCTGGGACAGGAAAAGTGACTAATCCAGACCACTGGCCTAACAAACTCCACGCATGGCACCAATCTGCAGTAACACGAGTGGACGTGCCAAGCAGAGGAGAACCAAGTAATCCACTAGCTACTGCCTGCTCAACATCTGCAGGTGGATACGTGGTAGCAAGGTAGGCTTCAACATGCCTGTGGTAAGCACGAGTAATGACGTGGGCTATTTCATCAGGATCCGTGTCCGAGTCCTCCAAGGCAGTGACAGGTACAGGGCTCTCATGACCCGAAGCTAATACAATGACCAGACCCGCATTAATTTCAGTGAATGCCTCACTCACAAGGATGACTCCTTTGGGCCTGCACGCACTGGCAGTTTCATCCACGTCTGATTTGTCCTTCCGGATAGGTTTGGTTGACCCAGCCGGGGAAGAGTCATTGCTGCTAGACGTCGCCCGCCGAGACATGCGGGGACTCGGGTCGAGTCTTACTCCAGCAGCTCCTTTTCGTCCATCGTGCTAAACTGTTCTGCAACTCACAGCAAAGATGACGAACAGCAGCAACCTCAAGAGCAGCCCGCAGCTAATGACGACACACCGACAGAAGAATCGTCGCCTGAGGATACACCAAATGCATCGCCAGAGACGCAAGCAACTGACACTGTTGGTGCTAGCAGCCCTGAGCCTGCCAGTGAATCCAGGCAGGACGTCGATCTCGCCGCAGCGGACATCCCGACCTTACAGCACATGGAGAAGACAGCCTGTGAAAGAGTGGCCTTCCATGAAACGCGGCTTACCAGTGCTCGCGAGCATCTGACGCGTATCAGGAAGCGCCTTAAACGAATGCAAGATTGGCCAATCACCAGGCACTCCGCAAGCCTCGCCTGTCGCAGATATGGAAATGGAAATTATTGACTGATCCAACCTGCAGACAGCTAGCACTGCGTGCACCTGATTGTGTGAAACCGTCTCAATAACGCCCCGCAGCCACAGTTCTGACGCAATTGACATGAAGAGGCGGGCAAACTTTTCCTGCATTGAAGTCAAGGAGATATATGGAAATTTGACACCCTGTGTGAGCGCCCTTTGGGTAAGGGTGAAGCGACATGCCATTCATCATTGGTTGTACAGTTTATGCACAGAGGATATGTGGAAGGTTACTGCAAGAAGTCATGGAGGATTGGTAGAGAACACTCTACTTATTGCGGAAAGAATCTTGTATGTGACCATCCTGTGTCACAATATTTTATTGGTCTTCGGACTTGTCATTTCTGACATCAGGATGATGTCATTGATCAGTGTTGACCAGTGATTGTGGTATATGGATCAGCTCTACATCTTATTCTGGATTCGACTTGAGTCTGGTACAGCTTATTGCTTGAGCTGAAAATACCTACATTGGTTTGACATTGGAATTGTTTATTGTGTCTTCGACGTTGAGAAGGTCATTCTCTCCAAGTGATGAGAACAAAGCTATAAACTCTTGGAGAAGAGTTTAAGCTAGCTGGAAATATCTGATGAAGAGAACCTGTTATACTTTGAACTTGGACCTTGAGATGCGTTGGCATTGTGAAGGCAATGATCATATTTGGGCATCTTATTTGTCTGAGAGTTTTGTGATGAGATGTTTCGGTATTGTGAGGACAATACCTACATCATCGTCATCGTGGCCTATGGATCATGCACTTGATCTTATGGTGTGCATTTTATCGTTCCTGAGATGACTTTGGTTATCCCTATGAGGACGACATTATTTTTGACACGACTTTGATCTACATTGTGGATTGGCTATTACAGTGGTCGAAAGACTTCAGCGATACAACTGTATTTGGCTGACCTACATTGACAATGTCGAATAGAACATTCTATTCTCCATTGAGTTGGAAGCTGTGAGATGCTATCTCTATGTGGAAAACTGATTTGGAGAAAGAACTTTGTGTTCTGACTATACTTTGTATTCAGAAGAAGGTTGTACAGACACCTTATGTGAATCACTTCGTTCTTGAGAAGTTAGTCAGCGTATGACTAGTGAGCTGGTTATTCACGTTTGGATGAGAACCAGTTTGTTTTGAGAACTTTTGGAAGTGTTTCGATGATTTTGAATTCATCTAGTGAAATTGAGTTTTGTAGACTTCTAGCAGCTGGAATAGTTTCAACAAACCTTTATTTGAAGAACTTGAGGTTTGTTAACTGGAAACCTGAAATCGAGTTTACCAGTTGAGACATCGGCTCGAAGGACTGGTGTCAGAAGTTCATTTAATGAACAGAAGCTGCTGTGTCACATAACTTGACATACAACAGACCGACAGAGGGAACACATCTTTCGGTTCTTGTTTTCTTGGTTTTGTGTTGCTTGTTGTGTTTGTGTTTCTCTTTGACTGATCGTGTTGCGTCTGGAGCGAAAAGAAGGAGCTTGACGTCAGCATGTGGGAGTCGAGGAGAAACATTCCTTTTGACACGGTATTGCTTTAGTTTAATTAGTTTAGGGACTTACGCGCTGCGCTTGTGTTTGGTGTGCGTGGTTGACGTACGCGTCCGCCCGCGTAGTTCTGTAGGAATTTTGGAAGAAGCGTTGGATCTGACCGTGGATCTGTGCGAGGCGCTTTTTCTACATGGTAGCGGAGCTCTACGGAGCTACCCACACCATTCTCCGCTGACCCTTGTTGCAGTGTGCTAAGGACGCCATCTAAGGTGAAGCTGAGATCGTTTGTATTGAGCTCCTGGATTTTCGCGAGATCTGTGTTGAGCTTGTACTGAGGTTCTGAAGTGATCACTAGATTGGTACATTGCTGATGTAAAGTCAAGGGCATCGAAGAGCTTGAGTATTCTTGATTCAGATGAGACGTGTTTTTGTTTCACTTTGCGACATGTTGGCTGTGAGGTCATTGGTTGAAAGTGACTTGTCAATTAGTTGCCGGAGATGACATGTTTTTTGAAATGCTTGGAGTATCTCGACAGGCTAAGGTTGGGAGTAAGTCCTGGAGACACAAGTGAGGTGTTTGGACAGTGAAGGCTCCGACAACCTGCCTGGAGATGAACATTGAGAGTATCGCGATAGGCTGAGGTTGGGAGTAAGTCCCGGAGACACAAGTGAGGTGTTTGGACAGTGAAGACTCCGACAACCTGCCTTGAGATGAGTTAAGTAGAGAGAAGTCTGTACGTTGACTTGGATGACAGGCTGAGGTTTGGAGTAGGTCCTTGAGACACGTTAGATGTTTGGACAAGCGAGAACCCCGACCATTTGTCTGGTTTCTAGGCAAGTTGTCGGAGTTCTTGAGTGTGTAAGGTTTGAGAAATTATTGGATTTTGGTTGGAACTGTAGCGTTTAAGCTCAAGGAAAGTGTTGCCACACAGCCTATACCAAGAATGGACAATCGCGACAACCGACCGTTACGTGAAGCAATGGAGGAACGGTATATTGAGTGGATTGTTGGATTGGAGAAGGTGTCGAGTATCTTTCGGATAGTACAGACTATGCTTGTTCTCATGGAATGGCTTCTACCTTTGCTTGAGGATATTGGTCTGAGTGCGAACCAACGAGACATCATGACAATGTTCCGCGATCATCTCTCGGAATTGGAGATTGAGATGCAAAGGCAGATTCTTCAGCTGCGTGAGCATATCTTAGGCAGATATCAGAGGTCATTGCAAGGTTGAAATACCTGTGACCCATTGCTGTGTGATAGATTTGACAGATATGTGGTCGATAGGGTTCCTGGCAGTAGTGGTAAGCGTGGAAAATAGGTGACAACGCCGGAGCTGCATGTGAGAGTATGTTGCAGTTGCGTTGCATGTGAGATTTGTGATTTAGTTGTGTAAGAGGTTTTGTGACTTTGGCAAGAAAGAGAGAGAGAGCCTGGAGAGTCACTAGGAAACTAGGAAGCTTGGTGATTTTGGCAGAGAGTGAGAGAGAGTGCCTGGAGAATCACTAGAGAGCATTGGAAAGAGTTAGAAGGAAAGTGGGCTGTACGGCAGGGTGCTGCATAGGTCCATATTGAAAGTAAGAAAGAGTAACATCTCGACAGGTTGGTCAGGTTGTAGATGATTCTGGACGCACGGAGTGCACAGTGCGTGGTGCTACTGAGCCTGGCGTCATGCCTGGAGATGACAGGTGAAGAGAGAAAGTTCGGCATGAGAACCACGGAGGGTTGTTGACCTTGGTTTAGTTGCCACAGAGTTGAGAAAGTTCGGCATGAGAACCACGGAGGGTCAGTAGCCTTGGTTTAGTTGCCACAGAGTTGAGAAAGTTTGGCATGAGAACCCGGAATGGTCGGTGACCTGGTTTAGTTGCCACAGAATTGAGAAAGTTTGGCATGAGAACCCGGAATGGTCGGTGACCTGGTTTAGTTGCCACAGAATTGAGAAAGATCGGCATGAGAACCCGGAATGGTCGGTGACCTGGTTTAGTTGCCATAAATTGAAGAAACGTTGGCATGAGAACGACGGAGGGTCGAGTTTGCTTTGTCAGTGACCTTGGTTTAGTTGCCACATTTGTAATGTAGTGCGTGAATAATTGAACACCTGAGGTTCAGTAGTGTGCAGGAGCAGTGGAGCTTGACGGATGTTTGCACTGACTGGTAACCTTGAGATTGGAGCCTGAAGCATTGGTGTTTGCCTGGCAGTGTAGGTACTAGAGTGCTGAGAGAGAGAGATAGGAACCGTCATGGCACTGGAGGCACAGTGGAACTTGGTGTTGAGATTGTGAGTTGACAACAGAGTGAAGTGTAGTTTGCCTGTTTGGGAAAGTTGGTTTGATTTGTCAGATGCATCAGGTAACCAACATCCTAGGTTTGAACTGCAGTTGTGAGTGCGTTTGATTGGGACATGCAGTGAGTCATTGGAAACGATCTGAACTGTGTAGGAAGTGGAAACTGCTTTGAACTGTTTTTTTTACGAAACAGGAAACTTTGTTGTGAGTTTGTGTGTTTTCATGTTCTTGACTGGAGTTTCAACAGTTTTGCAGTGTCGCAGGCAGGTCAGGTATGACTTACGTTCTTTTGATTGGTGCAGTTGTGTGTGACACCTGGTACAGATGCAGAGAGGGTCCAATATACCTGAGGCAGGTAGGTGCTCTGAAGTTGTTGTCAGACTGACTGGACTTTATGTGAAGACAACTTGAATGCAAGTATTCCCTTTTGGCTTAGAGCAATCATACCGTACCTCTCTAGATGGATGGACGAGCACGGAGGTTTCTGCAAGCCAAGTTTGGCTGTGAGACGAGCTCTATGGTCTTTATAGCAATGGTTGCCAGTGTGGTTTGCCTACGATGGTTGTGGCATTTCCTTTGGTAGAGATGTAGTTTGAGAACAAGATGCTTGTGATGTTGGTCGACTCCGGAAGGTTTCCTTTGCGAACCTGGGTCATGTTGAGTGGACATCTTGTACTACCAGAAGGCTGGCATGGAGTTTTGCGAGATCTACAGCACTGGAGCTTTGCAGAGGATCCTGAGAGGAAGTAGAGCGGTAGTGTAGTTTGTGCGTTTTCGTGTTGTGCAGAGTGAAAAGCAAGAGAGGGAATCTGGGATTTGAGATTTGCAATTCTTTTGAGTTGAAGAGTTTTGACTTACAACAGAAAAAGAAAAGAAATGGGCTGGATGGCAGAGGCGCTGCATAGGTCCATAGGGAACTGGACGGCAGGGGCGATTACGACTTGCATAGGTTCCAAAAGGAAAAGAAAAGTTGTAGAAAGTCAAAGCGTGGACCAGATTGCAAGACGTTGCAAGGTTCACACATGAGCTAGATTGCAGACGTGCATAGGCTCAGAGAACAGATTTAAGTGGAAGAGAAAGAGACGTAGGGAACTGGACGGCAGGGGCGATTACGACTTGCATAGGTTCCGAAACGTGAGACTGACTGAAATGAATGTAAATGTGCTGTCAGTTTGTAGCTCGACATACTGTCTAAGTGAGAGACGAAGTATGGAGCTGTCTATTATGCTGGACTTGACGTGACATTTTGTCTGGACTTCTCATGTTTGTATAGGTTTCATTCCACCGTTGCTGTTTTACTATAAGACAACTTTGGCTCAGTGTTCTTGCATTTCAGCTGACCTCGCAATAGCTTTGAGATAGTATGACATCAGCGCCAATGGAATCCATTCGTCTTTGGTTGGCGTTGACTCCTAAGCAGTTTGAGGACTTGAACAATGGGAAGGAGATTCAGCCTGACGAATATTCCAAACGATTTGGACTACGAAAAGACCCGGTTGCTGCCGTCGAGCGTGCTCAGTATTTCAACGACTGGACACCGGAAGGTCCAAAGGGTGAGTTTTGTGCCAAAGACTATGTTCTGGTCGAGGTCGAGGTGACCGCCATCGGCTATCTCCAGAAAGCCGAGTCGGGAGTTCTCTTGAAATATAAGCCCAACGAATACCGTTGGCAGGGAACAATGAAATCCGTAGAGTTTGACCAGTACGGAAACTTGTTATACAAGTTTTCCACGGAGGCTCACCAGATCATCTGAGCACAGAGGAAATATCCTCTCTATGTATAGGTTTTTTTTGTAATGGTTCCAGGTCGGGTGGTAGTGCTAGGCTTGGAAGCCGACGATAGCTGCGAGGAGAAATGCAAAAGCTGTGGTGAAAGAGCTGTCAAGCTGAGATTGGAGTGAAATGACAATTTTGGGATGTCTTGGAATTTCAGAGTTTTGGACGATTTCGGACTGGACGGAACTTGGACTTGTGGAACTCAGTTTGTGTGATTTTGTGTCAGCTGTCACGAGCTTTGCATGAGTTTTCATTTTTGCTGCATGACATGTCTATGGGTTTTATGCGCAGAAACCACTGTGATCTGTTTTGCAGTTTTGTGAAGAGTTGTGCATGCATTGGCAGTTGGATCTGGATTGAGTTTGCAGTTTGCCACAAGTTTGCATTATTTTTGTCTGAGACATTGGAGTTTGGTCGATCACATATTACCTGTCAAGATGTGCGGCACGCATCTTGGGGTAGTATTGAGTGTGATCTTTGTCGGAAGTGTAATTCATCTGTTAAGGTGTGAGTCACGCACCTTAGGATGAACAAGGGAGAGTTTGTGCTTGGCATGGCATGAAATGGCTGAGATATGGTCTGCATGGTCATTAGAGGGATTGTCAAGTTGAATTGCAGATTATGCCCAAGCTGTATTTGGGCCCCGGCTTATCCCAGCGGGTGCATCAGGCCTTGTCTAGGAGACTCGAGCAATTCATGGCAGCGAACGTGGCAGCTTCCGCAGCTCCAGCAGCCCCAGCAGCTCCATCGACAGAGGGTGTAGAGTTTCCTGTGTCTGAGAATCCAGCGCTACCGGCGCCAGCGCTACCGGCGCAGACAGGAGTGACTGAGACGGATTCTGAGAAAGAGAAAGATCAGGATACTATCCATGTGGATGGAGAAGAGAAGGAAGAGAAGGAAGAAGGAGATACTGGAAGAGATGATGATAGATCGAGATCTCCGAGGTTGAGAAGGCATCAGGAGTCCTTTGACCCCAATGAGGCAGCCGACTTGTTGAGTTCTACCACAGGCTTGGCTGTGGGAATCACGTCCATGGTCGCTGCGCTGAAAGGGTCTACGGACAAACTTGAGATCCTGATTAAGAGTACCCATACTCTGCAGTCTGACCTTTGCAGATCCCTGGAAGCCGTTGGAGAAGATGGCACGTGCTTCCGAATCCCTTGCTGCGGGGGTGAATCACAACACCAGCAGGGTTGGAGCAATGGTAGGTGAACTTACCAAGCTCAAGAAGCATGTTGAGTGGTCGCTCGACGTGTCGATGAAGGACACCCTCCGAGACAACAAGAAGGGTCGCCTGGAAAGGGATCAGTCGTTACAAGACATCATGTCTCAACTCCAGGAGTCCATGGATAAACTCCAGGAGAACCTCAAGCTAGTGGCAGAAAGAATCGAACGAGGAGCGCCACAGGCAGAAGTGCCCCCGGGGTATGACCCGCCATTGGCACCTATGGATCCGCCATTGGCTCCTATGACACCAGCAGGACCCGGCCCAAGTATTCCACCGCCGCCGGCGATTCCGCCAAGGCCGGCAATTCCAGCACCACCGACACTACAGACGGTGCGATTTGCAGGGTATAGCCCAGCGAGGATGGGCGAAGTGCCAATGAGCTACCCCCTGGCCTTGGAGGTTAAGGACATGAAGTCGCCACCTACTCAGGTGATCGAGGAAGTCACGGGACGTGTCAGAGCTGTTTCACCCACACCACGTCACGATCCTCTGACGGGGACCGCAGCGTTCTCCCCTCTGGGGTATATGCAGATTCAGGGGACGCGGGACTACCGCAGGGTATACCCCTGATATCTATCCCTGAGCAGAGTGCCAAAGGCACTGGAATTCGCCTGGTCTAACGACAAGAGAATAGTTGATTTGTGTCAGCTCGAGGTTCACTTGTTGTTTTCAGAGATGACGGCATGGCTGAGCGCAGGCATCGGATTTGAGTTTAAAAGGGGGCGAGACACGCCGGTTGATTGACGCAGTAGATATAGGTTTGTTTGCATATTGTAGGTGTTTGAGGTTCGTTTTGTTTTCATATGTCTCTCAATGACGATAGCGAGAGCAACGTTCTTGAAGGCATTCAGAACTCGGAATTGCTGACAGATCTGAGGGAGACACTATGAAGAAAAGTTGAAGTGTTTCTTGATTGGGTTGATTGCGGTATTTCTCATGTTTGAGTTGTTGTGTACATGACTTGAGTTTTGTTGCTTGAAACATGGAACTTGATGTTGTGAGTGTTTTCATAAACGTTTTTTTGATTGTGTTGTCATGGCACATGATGAGAACCTGGGAAGAAGCTCGGACGGAATCTGAGTCTAAGTAATGGAAAATCTTCCGGGGAATCTGATGCCATGACTGCAGACACATTGCACTGTCATGTCATGATATAGACTCAAACAAGACATACCACACTTCCGAGATCATTAGGATGGATCAAACGTTGAAAGGGGGAAGGCGATCTATGCGATGATGAAGCTGTGAGAGCTATTCTGTCATAGGATGTCTCTCACCGCTTCCTCATTCCGTGCCAATCTTAGCTGGTCCTGACCCTGACGGAGAGAGAGTCTCATTCAGAACATTTTGAATTTGTTGTGCAGTGACTGTGAACTGTACTTCACTTGCTCTGAATTTGAGATGAGTTGCATGAGTGATATTACTTCACTTGCGTTTTCTTTTCATACGCCTACCTTCTACCCGAAGGTGCGGATTAGCTGAAACAGTTGGCCTTTGTTTTCGCGTTGACTCCGATCGTGCGACGTTAGGTTTCGTCTTGGGTCTCGTTTGTGTGTGTGTGTGTGTTTGTTTGTTTTGTTTTGTTGTTGTCGTTTTGTTTGTTGTAGGAAGACAACAGCACTGTAGGTATATCGGTATCGACGCCATGGTTTATCCGAGGAACTGGATTTTGGAAGACGAGCTTAGTACTGGAAGGACTTTAAGAGTCTTTGAACTGAGTCTGGTATTCCAACATCTGGTTTTCGCGACAGAGAAGATTTTGAATTTGGAAGTTACGACATTGTGCATGAGTCGAACGAGATGAGTTTTTGATGATGCTTTATCATCTACCGTGAGTTTTGGAAGTCCACGTACTTCCTTGGACATCTTTTGATCATGGATATGATCTAGAACGTGAACGTTTTTCTGCGGATATTTGATTGGTATCCGTATCTGGAAGCGAGTGAGTGGATGAGATGTCATGTCGAAAGGGGGTATGGAAATTTGACACCCTGTGTGAGCGCCCTTTGGGTAAGGGTGAAGCGACATGCCATTCATCATTGGTTGTACAGTTTATGCACAGAGGATATGTGGAAGGTTACTGCAAGAAGTCATGGAGGATTGGTAGAGAACACTCTACTTATTGCGGAAAGAATCTTGTATGTGACCATCCTGTGTCACAATATTCTATTGGTCTTCGGACTTGTCATTTCTGACATCAGGATGATGTCATTGATCAGTGTTGACCAGTGATTGTGGTATATGGATCAGTTCTACATCTTATTCTGGATTCGACTTGAGTCTGGTACAGCTTATTGCTTGAGCTGAAAATACCTACATTGGTTTGACATTGGAATTGTTTATTGTGTCTTCGACGTTGAGAAGGTCATTCTCTCCAAGTGATGAGAACAAAGCTATAAACTCTTGGAGAAGAGTTTAAGCTAGCTGGAAATATCTGATGAAGAGAACCTGTTATACTTTGAACTTGGACCTTGAGATGCGTTGGCATTGTGAAGGCAATGATCATATTTGGGCATCTTATTTGTCTGAGAATTTTGTGATGAGATGTTTCGGTATTGTGAGGACAATACCTACATCATCGTCATCGTGGCCTATGGATCATGCACTTGATCTTATGGTGTGCATTTTATCGTTCCTGAGATGACTTTGGTTATCCCTATGAGGACGACATTATTTTTGACACGACTTTGATCTACATTGTGGATTGGCTATTACAGTGGTCGAAAGACTTCAGCGATACAACTGTATTTGGCTGACCTACATTGACAATGTCGAATAGAACATTCTATTCTCCATTGAAGTTGGAAACTGTGAGATGCTATCTCTATGTGGAGAACTGATTTGGAGAAAGAACTTTGTGTTCTGACTATACTTTGTATTCAGAAGAAGGTTGTACAGACACCTTATGTGAATCACTTCGTTCTTGAGAAGTTAGTCAGCGTATGACTAGTGAGCTGGTTATTCACGTTTGGATGAGAACCAGTTTGTTTTGAGAACTTTTGGAAGTGTTTCGATGATTTTGAATTCATCTAGTGAAATTGAGTTTTGTAGACTTCTAGCAGCTGGAATAGTTTCAACAGACCTTTATTTGAAGAACTTGAGGTTTGTTAACTGGAAACCTGAAATCGAGTTTACCAGTTGAGACATCGGCTCGAAGGACTGGTGTCAGAAGTTCATTTAATGAACAGAAGCTGCTGTGTCACATAACTTGACATACAACAGACCGACAGAGGGAACACATCTTTCGGTTCTTGTTTTCTTGGTTTTGTGTTGTTTGTTGTGTTTGTGTTTCTCTTTGACTGATCGTGTTGCGTCTGGAGCGAAAAGAAAGAGCTTGACGTCAGCATGTGGGAGTCGAGGGAGAAACATTCCTTTTGACACGGTATTGCTTTATTTTAATTAGTTTAGGGACTTACGCGCTGCGCTTGTGTTTGGTGTGCGTGGTTGACGTACGCGTCCGCCCGCGTAGTTCTGTAGGAATTTTGGAAGAAGCGTTGGATCTGACCGTGGATCTGTGCGAGGCGCTTTTTCTACAAGATAGTAAGTTTAGCTTGCAGCCACAGGTGTGGAAGAGCTCCAAGGTTGTCAGGATGATAGAAAACACTCGCGCTGGGCTGTGAACTGCTGATCATAGTGGCCAACTTGTCCGCAGCACCTTTGATTTCCTGTTCCGTAGGATCATCCATGGCCGGTGGGATTGGCAATACTCGCCGTCTTGCTTATTGCAACTGCGCCAGAAGAATTCGGCATCCCTGAGTGTACAACCACGATTGAAGCAGCCGGCCTAGATGGTCCGCATAGATGGGGCATCATACTGCCCAACAGCTCCAGAGTGTCCCTGTTGACGTATAAAGCCATCGTCGCAGTCCGGTATCCGGAATTGGTGCTACATGATCAGGATCCCATACAGATAGGCCATTTTGTCCCGCATGATTACACGGTTGGGCAGGGAGGATTCCGTACTGTGTTATGGGAAGTACCCAGATACTCCAGAGACCTCCTGGCGGCCATTGAGGATATCGTGGTATTTCTCAACTATCTTCAAAAGTGCTATCGAGACCTCAACCAAGGAGCGACGGCGCAGCTCCTCGTAATGTGTAATCGCACGGCAGTACACACGCAACTTCTGCAGCATGGTTTCCAAGCTGCTTGGTTTGGTGGTCTGCGAATTGCCACCACCTCGTCAGCAGCAGGAGCCACTGCACGACTAGCAGTAGTGGTACAGACAGGATGTGGTTTCCTTAGTGGGGGCCGGCGAGGGGCAACGGTAGAGGACAAAGAGGATTGCTTTGGACGAGCCACTGTCGCGCTCACCAGAGCCATCCAGCATACGTATATTGTCTCCCCCATTGATATGTCTGGGCTGATTGGGATGGCGCAGACGCTTGCGGTATATCATTATGGATATAATACCCTCAAAGATCGCACTGTCCAGTTCCATGAGCCCAAGCACGTGCCATCTGATGCAGAAGCGGTCCTGGGTAATACCCCCCGAATCTACCTCATGGGAGAGTACCCACTCAAGTATGACCCCCACAAGCCAGAGTAAGGGGATTTATGGGGAATTTTCTACTAAGCTGTCTTTGTTAGGTGTGTGTCCCAGGTCCTGTCGCCGTCAGTCATCTCAACTCCTGTCGAACTAACATCTACTTTGGGCAAAGAAGGTTACATGAACTGTCATTGGCTCAATTGTTCGCACTGCAGCTTTTGTGGCTCCACTAGTTCTTATAGCTAGGTCAGCCATTCGACATCAATTCGCACACCAAGGTGATAGTCAAACCTTGATTGTTTTGGTTCCTCTTTTGTTTAATTTCCAACGAATTGGCCCCGCAACGGGGAACCCCGACCCCGGGTGCCGGGTGTTCGGGGTTCCCTAGCCTTGCCAATCCAGTTGACACATTTTGCACTCCCTGCCCAGATAGCCTCCACTAGTCCCGGCTGGTCACTTGGCACCTGACACCCGGGTACCGGTTGTTCAGGGTCAAGCTTGCGCCAGCATGCTACAACAGCTCATGGCACCAAACAGGTTCATTTCATTGGCGTCGCCTGACCCTGACGACTCAGATACAGACATCGAACCAACAGAACCAACCGTCCCAGATAAAACAGTCGAGGATGTGTCAGTGGACAGTGAAACGGAATACTTTGACGCCCTCGAGACAGATGATGACACTCCGTATTTCCAACAAGGGGCTGAGCCTCCCCCAAGGGAGCAGTGGGAAATTGCCGCACCTATCGATTTCTTCGATGTCCAGGGGGTCTTACAAATAAGCCGCCAGCTCGATGAACTTTTCCTCTCGGAAAAAGAAATTGAAACCCCACTCGGCATGGACGATATCAAACAAAGGTGGAAGTGGGCCGATGTCGGCTCTTGTCGAATGCCCCGGTCACCCCTGACATACCCAGCAATCATGGTGGACGAAGGGAATGGAATCCGACGCCCCGCAGCCAGCCAGGTCCATCATAGGACGCTCTTCCAGTGGATAATAGATAACCTCTCATGGTTGCCACAGTATGCCACCGTTTATGTTTATGTGGACAACCGCAAACTGTCAGGCACTGATCCTCCGGCCTACTGGCCGCATTTCGCACCCTGGATCAAAGGCAGATGTACAGTTACTGGCCCCTACCGGGAGAAGACAACCGCTATCCATCTTCCCATCAATGCTGACACAGGTTTGCATCAGGTCCACTATACCTGGGCTGGTGCTGCAGCCCTGGAGGCGCTGTGCCTAATGTTTCCCACTGTAAATTTTGCACTAATAGACTCTGACTGCGTGCCGACCTCATTGTTTGAGATAGCCGAACTAGTCAACCTTATGACGGACAAGGCAAGCAGAGCCGAAGCAATGCAACACAACACAATGGCCAGCTCTAGCCAGTGCCCACCTGCGGTGCTCCTTGCCACAGAAGCCAAAGCTGAACTCAATGCCGGCTTGATCATTGTCACAGGGCATATCCCGACCGGTACAGCCGATGTCGATATGGACCAGGCAACCCCGGATGCATTCATGCCCCTGACTGCTGCCCAAGGCTCCTCTCCAAGTGATGCACCCGCCCCAAAAGCACGACGAATAGCCCACCCCGCCAACCGCAGATCAGCAGATGAATGGGTCACCGCACTCCAAGATAGCCGAGCCAGTTTCCTAGCTACTACAGCTGTGCCAGAAGACCCCGCGGAGGCGATGAGAGGCGGACTACTTCTCACCCCTTTACTAGGCTGTAAAGCTAGAAGCCCGCTTGACTGGACACATGCATGGGCAATGCTAGGCGAATGGGCTGGAGCCATTGCATTCCCCATCCCGGAGCAAGGAGAATGGCCGCGTCATGGAGATGGCCGCTACCTAAGACCGGACTTTGTCGAGCGGACCCCGCCCTTCCTTACCTGGGCGCGCCCTATATTCGAGCAAGGTGCACTCTCCCCTATGTCTGTTTTCCCAGCCGACTTCCCCATACTCTGTCTCCCAGGAGACAAATTGTTCCAAAGCAAGGAGTTAGCCAGAGGGTATAGCCTGCCACCAATAGTGCACGCCTTCCATGGGAGTAAAGTAGGCCTGGGACACCAACTTCAACAGTGGCAAAGCAAAGGGCTGCAACCGCTTGCTGTGTCGCTCATAGGAGTCGATGAGGCACCCCCGTTATGGACACACCCCACAGGCTGCGATTTCGTTAGAGGGAGTAAAATAGTCGCCAAGCCACATGTCCCGCAAAACCGCAGTCTTACCAAGACGCAGGTGTTGCTGCTCCAGAGCCTTTGGACACCAGTGGAAGCCCCTAATAGCAACAATGACCACACACCCTGGCCCAAGACTTGCGAGCCTGCCTATGTCTTCTGCGGTCAGCAAGCGAGCCTCCAGCTCCCTACTGCCCAAATCCTCCCTCTCCTGGAAGCACTGCAACGACGACTGGAAATTGACCCCAGTAACGCAGAATTAGCCATCAATGAAATCCTTGCTAGCCATACAGACCCCAAATACACTGATTGGAAAATCATTGTCATGGATAACACCACCTGGCAACTCAATGACGCTGACCCAGGGTCCCTGGACGTTCAGTGCACTGGGTTGGGTGGAGGAGAACTCGATGAAGATTCGGACGTACTGCTAGCTTGCAAAAAGGAAGCGCATGTGTATGGGCCATCCCTTAGCAAACAGGACGATTGGAATGCAAGGGCTGGCACAATTGCAGGCACTGCCCACACACAAGAATACTTGCTGCTGCACATCGCCATGTTTCCCATAGGTGCGCACACCTGGTGCCGTGTCTTAGGAATGCCCAGTGCAGACCAATTGCAGGCACAGATCATCAGTCGAGCCATGAAACTGTTGCGCTTCTGTCCTATCATCCCAGCACATAGGAAACCGCCGTGGCCAGGGTACATGCATGGCCTGCGGCTTTTCACTAAGTTATTAGTGGCACATCCGCTGGTAGGAGTATGCCTGCCCCCTGAAATCCGCCCAGTAGATCTTCTGAGATTAACAGGATACATGGTAGGCTCTCTCTTCATTCGAGGACACAGCGCTGGCTCGTATGCAGGAATGGTATGGGAGACCATCCTCTCGGAATTCCCAGACGTTGATGGCAAAACCGTACTAGCAGCCATTGCTCTGCCACCATCGCTGCTGACGGCACACAGCCTATCTCAGCTTCGACAGATCCACCTCATTCACCATGCAGATGACAGGCTTTGCGTATGGAACCCGTCGAACCATGACATTAAACTGCTCAGGCAACGGGGCTTTGCAATCACGCATATCACAGGATGGAGAGCATACCTAGGCACTGCACAACACAGCTACTCCCACTGGACATTTCGTCTTGGTTTTTGGTTGTTTTTTATTCGTGTTTTGTTGGGATTTAATGATTATTTTTCATAGGATTCAATGTTGAATTTAGGGTGATTTAGTGGTCTTTATTGGCGCTTTATGATGTTTTATTGGTGTTTTTGTTGGTGGTTTATGATGTCTTATTGGTGTTTATTGATGTTTTATTGGTGTTTTATTTGTGGTTTCATGAGTTTTACGATGTTTTGTGGGATTTTATGCGTTGTTTATGGATATTTTACAGTACTTTGTGGCATTTGGGTAATGCAAATGATTTTTGTGGTGGCATGGTGTTTCTATGGCATTAGTATGGTACGCATGAGTTTTGTGGTTATCAGGTATGCATTTGTGATAAAATATTGGGATGTAATTGGATGTAGTCGTACTGGAATATTTGTTGGCAATTGGTTTTTGGCATGTGTGGGAATAGTTAATGCTATATTGAATCCAGAACCATAACTGTGGAAAAACGTGTTTGGTTGGATGTCTTTGTAGGATGTAGAGGGATATGTATTGAAGTGAGGGTCGGAGGATAACACGCCGGTACCCGGGGTATCCGCTTGTGATTTGTTCGTGGGTAGGGCCGATGGTGGGCCTGGTCTTTGGTTAAATAATGATTGTGCACTGATTTTAGCCGGCGGATTGCTTTGTTGTGGAGTTGGAGCTTCTGCCGCCACGCCTGCACTGGGATTGGTCGATACGGCGGTTGCCGCCTTATCTGTGCTTTGTTGACTTGCGGCCAGCAAATTGGCTGGTTTTTGGGTTTGTTTGACATCCGCTGGTCGGCTGTCTGCCAACGTCCGTTGGTTTGCTTGAGCAATAATAGACTGCAATTCCATGTATTGCCGTTCTCGGTCAGCCACCTGTTGTGGCGTGCTCTGAGTACCCTTAGGGTCCTGCGGAGTAGCTGCTTGCAGTGTTTGTGCTGGCTGTTTTGCTGCAGTTCGTTCAGTCCACCTGGTTGGTAGCGGTGGAGGCGGAGGTTGTGAACGCTTCGCATGCTGAGAAGGTTTGAGTTGGTTAATCCGTGGCTGAATTTCATCTCGCAATTCAGTTGGGTACGGCTCTCCTGTCTCAGCTAACCACTGTATAGTTTCTTCATGCAACCACAGGGTGGTTCTCCACAATGGGATGGTGTTGTCATCATTGACCCAGAACAGTGGCGTAGGCGGTAGCAGCTCATGGGCCTCCACGATCAAAGGCAGCAGGAAAGCTAATCTCTTTTGCTCATGGAAAATCGCTGCTCCGTTCGGGTGAACTTTCAGGTGGGTCTGGTTCCACACAAAGGGTTGCACGACACGCATGGTATGAGCGACATTATTAAAGATGGATAATCGAATTTTGGTATACGGTGGCGCAACACCGTAGGCTTATCCATCCCAGGGTGGTTCAAGAAAACCCCACCGCTCTTTCCGGCTGTAGTTAACGGTCTCCCAAAAGCTAGGTTCAAACTCGTTCTCAAGGACATCAGCAAGAGTAGAAAAGATAAGCCATGGTACCTCGTCGATATACAATTGGTATTCCACCAGCGTAAAGTTATATGTTGTTTGGCAATCTCCTACCCATATTGTGCCCCTCACTGCAAGGAAGCGAACGTTGCTGGCATCTCGCATGTCCCAATTCATTCCAGCCGACATGTCCAGTAAGTGTTGATCGGAAACACGGATTGGGCCAGACGGAAAGGGGTTTGGCTTCGGCATACCAGCAACAGGTACCCTGCAGTGGCAGCACTCTCCGGAGTGGAGGCTATTGCGTGGCGTACGGTTGGACCAAACGACAGGAACCACTCGCTATTGCGGGCAGCGGCCAAACAACGGGAACTCCGTGTTGGCTTGGATGTATGAACGGGCGAGCAAATTGAAAAATGGGGACAGGGAGGACCCAGGCAACTCTGGCTTATGCAGGTGCGGTGTCCTCGCAGTTTGAGCCAACGGCTGCTGACGGAGACAGTGAGTCATGTTCGGATCAAGCACAAGATAAGAAAAGCAACCACTGCTGTAGTGGGAAATGTATGCAACATGTTGCCGGTGACTGGGTTGAGTGAAAGTGCATTGTTGTTCAGTTGTAGAGGCATAAGACACAGAGGGGAGTAGCAAGGAGCGAAGCAAGTGGCAGGGGCAGCAACGCATGACACAGGAAGTTGACCATCAGTGCAAGATATGCTATAGACGAGAGACCCCGAGGAGCATTGTCAGCAAGGAGTACGCATTATTGAGAGGATATATGACCGTCAGGATGTTTGAACCAGGGTGATGATCATGAGTGTGCGAAACAGGTGAGATGAATAACTTGTAGAGTGAAAGCAGAGCTGAACCCTCACCATTACCCAAGGTGCCCTTGGGAACAGTAGGGGGATGAGAGACACATGTGTCGTATTCCTACTAGGCATGATGTGGGGGGCACAGTGGGGGGTGAGGGCATGAGGGACTACTTACGTAGATGGTTTTGAGTACGTGAAGCAGTTTCAATCAGCTCTATCCCTTAATAAGGGGGATGTACCTACAATGTGACAATTCACTTGTTAGAGGGGTGCAATGGCGGTTTCGAGGGAGTGACGGATTGCTGATGCCAGTCTGTTTATACCAGAAGAAAACCGCCTAACGTGAGGTTTTAATCAGCAATAGCTACCCGGCATTGAGCTGAATTACAGCATTCCATCCCTATCAGGTCAGATAGCCAGTAATGACCGCACTGGGCATGCCTTTTCGCCCAAGACGTTCAGACTGCATTGACTGTTCCTTGGCGGCAGGTTGGCACTCAGTGCATCCAGGTCAAAAACTTCTATCTGTACATTGCTGCTCGGCACTTCATCGTACTAGTATACGCAGGATGCGTTGTTCCGTCGTGAGCATCGCTTGGTCACAACGGGCGATAAATCCACTTATCTCCAGGTGTGCGGTTCGTAATATGGCGCAGTTAGAAGGTACCCAAGGAGTGGTTTTGTTTGAAGTCTACTCACAGGCTCCCCTCCGCCTGATCTCATGGTGCAGCTTCGAGCTCCCAAAAACAGCCAAAAAACTCCTGCGCGAATTAGCTGAAATGTGCGAGCTACCTGAGACCACGACACAGGCACTTGTCACCCACATTGCTGTTCACAACTCAGAGGTAAAAACGGAGCAAGAGGCAACCCAATACTTAGCCTCGTTGGCAACTGTTACCATCTCGTCAAGGACCAAATTGCTCAACTATACCACCATGGTTCAACATTTCCTTGGCACCTTGCAATTGCCCATGGCTGTCTACATGTTAGACTACTATTTGCCCATGCTCAGCCCCAACGAAGGCTATAATGAAACAGGGTTAACAATGCAAAGTGCAGGACCTATCCGTCAACCATGGCAACCCATTACTTTCGAATTCCTCTTCAAAGGCAGCGAATTTGGACACTGGAAAGTCAAAGGCGGACAAGATGCATTTGCGTTCCGACATCCAAGCCTTGGCAAAACTGAAGTTTTCAGCCTCCTAGCCAGTGATGCGCACCATCACAAAGTTAGCCCCATCGGCACGGGTAGGCTAGTTGCAATGGTAGGCACCGCAGAAGCTCCAGCCGATGACGGAGGAGACCTTCAAATCCTGTTTGGGTTGGTCCTAGCCATCACGCCACGCACATCCAAAAGCAAGGATGAGCTGCCTGCCTCCCGCATACACAGACAGTGCAACCCCAGATTCATCGAAGTAGCCTTTCTCTCAGGGCCAGCCATTGAATTTTTTGCGAAAGAACAGCTTGTAGCCCTTCAAGACTGGTATGTTGCCTCCGGCCAGCGCCTGGACCCCATTGATGCGACCGTTCAGGGGCAGAAAAGCCCGGTCCCAGGGACCTTCTTTCTACACACAATGTGGATGTTCGGATGTACCAAGCCTACCAGAGAGGTTACCGCTGTCGCGCAAACCCCCCGTGCAGATACCACCTGGGATTAGGCATCTATAATGTCCAAACGGCAGTTGAAGGAATGGATGGCAACAAAAGATCACATTTCTTGCATTTGTGCGGCCAGTTGCTACGCCTAGTGCTAATTCCATGTCACGTAGAGGGTGAGCTTCACCCCTGGACCCGCTCCACTGCACTATCCTTTGCCGCTGAGCTCGACGGACATGTCTTGGGCACACTCTGCGCAGTGACAATGGCGTTGCTCACCAATCGGTTAGACCTGTGTATCCAAGGGCTTTTCGGAGCAGGCAAGTCGAAATCGATGGCAATCCTCATCCTGGCCTTGATTGAAATCGATGCTACTGACAGCCTCAAAATATTATTCATCTGTAAAGAGAACTCCGGTACTAGATCCTTTGCTGACCTCCTCCTATGGCTCGACCCCCCGTCGGGGGTGTTTGGGCGCATAGGTAGGCTAGTGGGAGACCAAGAACGTAACAAAAGTAGTTACTCCCACACGAAATTCGACATACACCCGAGAGAAAGAAGGCAAATGCTGAATAAGTGTCAGTTAATTTTAGCCACCGGAGGAACGGTAGCCCAGGATCTTACCATGCAATGGTCCACAATGGGTGGCTTTATGCAAGAGCTCTCCCTCCTGGTCATCGATGAAGGCCAGCAATATGGTACTGACCGAGAAATTGCAGTCATCAGCCTGCTGAGACAGCAACCCCTGGTCTTGTGGACAGGAGACTCTGAGCAGACACCCGGCGGCATTGATCGTGCAGCCCGCAACGCGAAACGATCACGACAGCTCCTGTTGGCCAAGAAGCATGGGCTGCGAAGCGACCGCAATTATTATATGCCAGCTAACCTTGCCGATGCAATGATCCGACTGCTGGACGGTTCGGCCAATGAAGGTTTAGCGGCTCTTAGTCAAATCCTCAAACGAGGCCAGCCCACCTTAGGTCAGCTATGGACAAGTCATCTCTCGCCGCAGGATGCGGAAGACCTCAGGGCAGCCAGCACTGTTCTTCCAGGCCTGAGAGCCCAATTTGAAGCCGCCCAGCCAAATATGCAACGGCACTCCCGATTTGTGGACTCAGAACTGCTGGCAGGTACCACTATCAATTTTCCACGGTCCCTCGTGCGCCTCGCCTGGATCTTGCAGCATGCCGCTACTCTCCTACCCATGGCTGGAGACATACAAGCAATTTTAAATTCCCAGACCGCCGGAGTGAGTGACATCCATGCTTGGGGGTTAATGCTTCCCTCCAGCTCTAGGGTTAGTCCCGTGACATACCATGCAGTGGTTGCAGTTAGATATCCTGATCTCTGCAGGCAGATCAATGACCTATGGGAACTGGGAAGTTTTGCCTCGGGAGGACTCCCCGACAAGCCACCAGGGTTCCAATTAGTGCTTTGGGATACTAATGCTAGGATTAACGGGTTGGTAGCGACAGACCTGGAGACTCTTGTGTCAGAGGTACTCACCCCTTTCCCACACAATGCTGGATTTGCAGATGGACTTTTTATAATGACCACGGCAACAGATCACAAGAACAACTTGAACCGCTCCGTGCTCAAAAGGGATTATGTCCGCACCCTGCGCGTAGAAACAATAGCCAACTCAGCAGGAGGAACAGCACAGGTATCAATCGTAGCTCAGCCCAGTATTGGATTTTTAAACACCAAATACTACTCCAATGGCTCCCCTACAGAAGATACCGAAGACTGCCTTGGCAGAATCACTGTCGGACTCACCCGGTCCAAATCGTTAACCCTGCTTGTCTCCCCGCTAGACATGATGGGGCTCATGGGCATGGCGCAGGTGATTGCGACAATTGCATATGGCATCCGGGGCCTCCGGAGAGGAGAAACGACATGGGGGTGGCCTGACTTTGATCCTGACCCAGTTCAAGAGAATCTAGCACAGTTAAGCCGGTGGTCACTGAATTCAGCACCAACCTGGGAGTTCCCTCCCCTTGCAATCGCCAACCAATACTACGATCAGCAAGCCGACGAAGTGAAGCGAGCGAGATACCGTCTAATATTGGTGCGCGGGTCAGACCTTCGCTGGCTAAACAGGGAGCGCCTCCAAGAAGTCAAAACAGGCTTAGCAACTCAACATAAGTGGCTCCCCGAGCAGACTCTCCCTTTCTCTGAAGTCGTCCTATATGCCTACGCGGCTGATCGCACACCCTTTCCCACCTACGTGTGCCTGCCCTCAGGACTGTACAAAGCCCGCACCGGGCAAGTAGTAGCGCAGACGGGCCCAGAACAGGAGATCCTG